>QANW01006988.1:0-26748 GCA_003254865.1 Dryas drummondii
CGGCGTTGTAGCGGATCGCGGTCGACCGCTGCTGGGCCAGCCGCTGGCCATGCTGGTTGGTGTAGAAGTTGTCGCCGCGCTGGAAGCAGGTGGGGCCGGCCAGCTTGGTCTCCTTGACCACGTAGTCGAGCGGGATGCGCTCGTTATAGACCCAGTCACCACCGGCGATGCGGCGATCCTCGAACCACCACTCCTCACCGCCGAACAGCAGGTGCGAGTCAGGAATGCGGCCGACGCAGGCGGGCGAGGTGCCCATGCCGTCGTCGACCGCGCAGGCGAAGCTCTGCGAGCCGACGATCCGGCCCCAGCGGCTCTGCTCGGCAAAGGTCGGATCGAAATGCACGAGGTTGGGGTAATGCATCGCATGCGCCCAGCGGCGGATATCGTTGTTCGCGATCGGCTCGCGGATGCGCGACGAGGTGATCGCCTTGCCGAGGTGATGATCGATGTCCGAGCAATCGAGAATGGGCGTGGCCATGGTGGCGTTCCTTCAGGGTTGGCGCTGTTCAGCTCAGGCGGTTGCCGTGCGCGACGGTGATGCCGGTGATCGGCGCATCGCTGGCGATGCGCGCCATCCGGATCCGGGCGATCCGCGTGCGTTCCGGGGGCTCCATCGGGATGACCGGCAGCGACTGACCGCGACGTTGCGCTTCGTATTCCAGTCTCGCCCAAGCCTTGGCCCTGGTGTCCTCGCTCGGCTGCAGCACCTGCTTGGTGTCGTATGCCGAGGGATGCTGCGGCAACGCGCGATCGCAGCGGAACACCACACCGGTCGCATCCGCCTGCACCTCGCCGACGAACGTCTGGAATCCGGCGAAGGTCAAGGAAGCCGGTCCGGCGAGGCGCCACGGCATCCCCGCCGGCATTTCGAGCCGGAAGCCGTCGTCGACCAGCGCATACGTCAGCGCCCGCATCGGCAGCGGGTAGCCGTCGCCGTCGAGCACCGACAGGTGACATGGGTTGCCGCCCTTGATCGCGTCCGCCGCCACGATCCGCCAATCACGTGACGGCCACGCCGACGGCTTCATCTTGGCCGCCGGTGCAGGGTCAGACTCCGGCCAGACCGTGTCCGCCGATGCCGTCCAGATTTGCGGCGGTCTCGATAGCGCCGCGAGATTGTCCCACCAGAGGATCTGCTGGGGCTTGTTCTCGATGATGATCCGCGACCAGTAGGTGACGGCCAGCCGCGCCTGCTCCCACGTGATCCCGTGACTGATGCCCTTGTATCCGGTTTCGGCGAGATATCGGATGGCGTTGGCCTGGATATCGCCGTCACGCACGGCGGCATGCGCGCGGATGACGATCACAGGCTCGTCGGGTCCACCCTCGATCAGCAGGCCGACCTTTGGATTGCGGCGCGCGCGCTCGGCCTTGGCCGGGTTGGGCAGGCCGGTGGCAAGATCGATCGTCGCCATGTCGTCCGACGGAAAGTAGTAGGTCGGCGTGTCGATCGGCACGCCGGCGGCGCTGACGGTGGCGAATTCGGCGACGACACCCGACTCGATCATCGCAAAGACATGCGCGGGCAGGTCATGCAGCCTGCTCATGACGCGCGCGCCACCGGCACCCAGTCGTAGATCACGTTGTCCGGCCCGACCGGCGAATCGTATTCCTCCTCGATCAGGCAGACCGGATTGGCGTGGGTGGCGAACAGCTTGGCCTCGTCCGCGGCGGTGAACGGCAATCGCGCGGGGTCGCTGACGATCGCCTGCGAATTCTCGAAATCGCTGCGATTGTTCCACCAGATCTCCATGACGCAATCGTATCCCGGGTCATGCACCTCCCCGGTCACCGGGTTGGTCACCGGCGTCAGATAGCGCCGGACATAGCGCATCGCGTTGGGCATGCTGGGCTTGCCGATCTTCTCGGCAAGCTTCGAATGATGGTTCTCGTAGTAATCGAGAAACGCGTCCATCGTCATGTCGGCGCGCTTCCGGAAGAAGCATATCTGCTTGAGCATCGGCGTGTCCTCTCCCTCTGATCCCGCGTTGAGCAGCCTGGGGTTGCCGCCGGGATACGCCGCCGGCACAATGCCGTCCAATGCCTGATTTTTGTATAGCCATGCAGGACGGTTATGGACATATCCTCGAACAAGCTGCGGCAGCTAGCGGCCGTCGCACGCTGCGGCAGCTTCTCACGGGCGGCGGAAGAACTTCATATCAGCCAGCCGGCCCTGAGCCGGAGCATCGCCACGCTTGAGCGACGGTGCGGCTTTGCGATCTTCAATCGTATCGGTCATGGTGTGAAGCCGACAGCCGCCGGTGCCCAGCTGCTCGTCCAGGCCGAGCCCGTGCTGCAGATGATGCGTGTCCTCGACAACAATCTGGCCCTGCTGGCCACGGGGAAGGCCGGCGCGCTCAAGATCGGGCTGACGCCCTTGCTGGCGAGCGAGATCCTCGGCAGCTTCGCGCAGGCGTTTTTCAGCCCGGCGAACCAGACCGAACTGCGCGCCTCGATCCGCTCGGGCCCGGTGCTGCTTCACGAATTGAAGCAGGACCTGATCGAACTGTTCTTCTTCGCCGACACGCAAGTCGATCCGGGGCCGGAAATCGACATCGGGCCGGTCGGCGCGGTCACGCCTGCCTGCATCGTGCGCAGCGGCCACCCGTTGGCGCAGCGATCGGACCTCACGATCCAGGACCTGGCGGAATTTCCCTGGGCAAGCTCGGTCGAACCGCCGGCGATGAAGGAACTGCTCAATCCCGGCCGCTTCGTCTGCGACAACTATCACATCCTGCGCGATGTCGTGCTCAACACCGATCTGGTCTGCATCTCGACCGAGACATTCGTGTTCGAAGGGCTTGCCGATGGAACGCTCAGCAAGCTGGTGGTCGCAGACTTCCTTCCGGCGGAAACCACGATCCACGTCGCAACGCTGAAAGGGCGCGCCATGTCGCCACTGGCAGAGACGGCGATCCGCCAGATCGGCCGGCTTCTCAACCGAGAGCCGACCTGATGGTCCGAACGGTAGGGTGCCCCGATCGAATAGGGCACCCTCGCATTGTCAGACCGGATAGGCGATCAGCTTAGTCTCAAGATACTCCTCGATGCCCTCGATGCCCCAGGCGCGGCCGATGCCGCTGTGCTTGTAGCCTCCGAACGGCAGATCGCCGTTGATCGGGGTGCCGCCGTTGATGCCGATCGTGCCGGTCCGGATGCGTTTGGCGACTGCGATCGCCTGCTCCTGATCGCCAGACCAGATGCCGCCTGACAGGCCATAGATGCTGTCGTTGGCGATGCGAACGGCGTCATCGTCATCGTCAAAGGGGATCACGACGAGGACGGGGCCGAATATCTCCTCCTGCGCGATCCGCATGTCGTTGGTCACATCCACGAAGCAGGTCGGCTCGATGAACCATCCATCGCCGATGTCCGGCCGCAGGTTGCCGCCAGCGAGCAAGGTCGCGCCTTCCTCGATCCCCAGATCCACGTAGCTCTTCACGCGCTCCATCTGCTTTTTCGAGACGACCGGCCCCATCGAGCACGCAGGCTCATCGAAGTGGCCCCACTTGTCCTGGAACCCTCCGTATGCGGCGCTGAGGATTTGCTTGGCTTCATCATACCGGCTGCGCGGCACCAGCAGGCGCGACTGCACGGCGCAGCCCTGGCCGGCATGGAACACGAGAATCGACTGCGCGACGATCCTGGCGAAATCGGGCGCGTCTTCGAGCACGATGTTGACCGACTTGCCGCCAAGTTCGAGGAAGGCCCGCTTCATCGTCTCCGCACCCTGCCGGACGATGTGCTTGCCGATCGCCGTCGAGCCGGTGAAGGTGATCAGATCGACACGCGGATCGGTGACGAGCATCTCGCCCGCTTCGGCAGGATCGCTGGCGGTGATGACGTTCAGCACCCCGGCGGGGAAGCCGGCTTCGGCCGCGAGTTCGCCATAGATCGCCCCTGCCAAGGGCGTGTCCGGCGCAGGCTTGAGGATAACGGTGCAGCCGGCCAGCAGCGCGGAGACGACCTTCTCGGCATTGACGTAGAGCGGGAAGTTCCACGGCGTGATGGCCGCGACGACGCCGATGGCTTCGTAAAAGGCGGTACGCTGACTGGTCCCAGAGGACGTCTCGCGCACGCCGTAATCCTTTTCCCATTGCAGCCTGGGATAAACCTCCATCAGATCGCGCCAGCTGTTAAGGCAGTTCGCCACCTGCGCACGGTTCACGGCCATAAGCGGCGCACCGACTTCGTGCCGGGCGATGGCGACCAGCCTGTCGCGATTGGCCTCGAACAGGTCATACAGCTTCTTGACCAGCGCAAACCGCTTCTCGTGGTTGGTCGACCAGTCCGTCGTGTCGAACGCGTGGCGGGCGGCGGCGATCGCCTGCTCGACATCGTTGCTCGATGCATCTGCGGCGACCCCGACCGACTGGCCCGTCCACGGGCCGATGTTGTCAAAGGTACGCTCACCCTCGGCACGGCGAAGAACGCCGTCGACATAGAGCAGGCCTTCGGGAAGAACGGAGGTGCTGCTATCAGGCTTGGTAATCATGCTTCATCCCCTTCGCTTTTTTCAAGATCGGAGCTGACGTTGGTCCACCAACCTGAGCTTGATTCCCGTCTCGTATTTCCTATATTTCCTATATGAGAAATAATGTCAACGACCATGCTTGCTGACGATCAGCGCCGCTTTCTGGACGAGTTCGTCACGCTGCTGGCAGGCTGGAACATGCCCGCCAACGCCGCCCGCGTTTACGGATACCTGCTGTGCCAGGACGAGCCGGCCGGCCTGGACGAGATCGCCGCGAAGCTGGAAATCAGCAAAAGCAACGCCTGCAAGGCGGCCAAACTGCTTGAGACCGCAGGGCATTGCCGGCGTGTCGGGGAGCGCGGCACGAAGCGCGTGCTCTATGTGGCGCGCGAAGACTTCGGCACGCCGTTTCTCCTGCGCACCGCATCGCTCGGCGCGTTGAACCGCCTGATGCAGACGCGCGGCGGCAAAGTCGCGGAAGGCGCGGCGGTGAAGCGGATCGCGGACTTGGCCGGGTTCTACCGTGACATGCAGACGGCGATGGAAACGATCATCAGCGCCGATACCGATCGGGCCGATACAGCGCGCTAGGGCCTGATGCTGACCCAGGCCGGAGCGCCCTCGGCTTTACGTCGTCAGCGCGACGAGACGTCCCTTCGCCCCGTTGATCTGGATATCGCCGCCGCGCGAACGCCGGCGCTGGAGCCAGTCGCTGAGCATCTCGGCGGTCGTATGATCGAACGCCGCGACGTGATGGAGGTCGATCTCGATGGGTCGATCCTCGGGCAGGCCTTCTAGCACCTTCGTCAGCTTAGGCAGCGTCACGAATGTCGCCGCGCCACGCAGGCTGACCCGGTGGCCGCCATCCGCCTCGGAGGCATCGACCTTGAGGTTGAGCTTGCGGTGATGCGGCACCAGTTCGAGCAGCGACAGGGCCAGCCCGACCAGCACCCCGGTCAGCAGGTCGGTCGCCACGACCATCACGAACGTCGAGGTCCAGATGATCGCCGGCAATACGCCATAGCGATCGAACAGGTGACGAACATGAGTGAGGCTGACCAGACGGCAGCCGGTGACGACCAGGATGCCGCCCAGCGCCGCCATCGGGATCTCCCGCAGCAACCAGGGCAGCAGCGCGACGAACCCCAGGATCCAGACGCCATGCATCACGCTGGACAGCCGCGAGGTCGCGCCGGCCTGCACGTTGGCGGACGATCGCACGATCACGCCGGTCATCGGCAGCGCGCCGGCGAAACCACACAGCAGGTTGCCGACGCCCTGCGCGCGCAGTTCCTTGTCATAGTCGGTGCGCACGCCGTCATGCATCCGGTCGACCGCGGCGGCCGACAGCAGCGTTTCGGCCGATGCGATGAAGGCGATCGCCAGCGCGGTCGTCATGACCGGCACGGTGAGCATGGTGGCAAGAAAGCCGGCGGGCGGCGGGGTGATCGCGCCGAGCAACGACACCGGCACCGTAACCCGCGCGATGTCGAACCCGGCGAAGTAGGCAAGGCAGGTTCCCGCCACCACGCCGACCAGCGCCCCCGGCACCAGCTTCAGCGAAGCCGGTCGCAGCTTTTCCCAGGCCAGCATCGCTGCGATGGTGAGGCCGCCGACCAGCAACGCCAGCTCCGCCGCCTGGATCGAGGTGAAATCGATGCCCAGGACACGCGCCGGCATTGCCGCCAGGTTGTCGAGCCCATGTCCCATCGGTTTGTGATCGAACAGGACGTGGAACTGGCCAATGACGATCAATGCGCCGATACCCGAGAGCATCCCGTGCACCACCGCGGGCGAGATCGCGCGGAACCAACCGCCCAGTTTCGCCACACCGGCGACAAACTGGATCACGCCAGCCAGGATGAGGATAGGTCCGAGCGCCATCAGCCCGAGGTCACGCACGATCTCGAACACGATCACGGCAAGGCCGGCCGCGGGGCCGCTCACCTGCAGTGGCGATCCCGCCAGCATGCCGACGATGATCCCGCCGATTATCCCGGTGATCAGGCCCTTTTCCGCTGGGACGCCCGACGCGACGGCGATGCCCATGCACAGCGGCATGGCGACGAGGAAGACGACGATGGAGGCGGTGAAATCCCGCAGCCTTGCCGGACCCATGGAGGCGGCGCCGGCGACTTCCGCCGGATCGATCGGCCCGGCGATCTTCTCTACCGGACCGACGGGATGGATGAGGGCGCTCGTCCGGCGGCCTCCAGCCGCATCCGCTCGCGAGGTGTCGGCGGCTTCGCCACCGAGCAGGCCTGGAGGATTGAGTTCGTTCAAGACCGACACTCCCGCTGGATCGTCGCGCCTCTTGGCCGGACGGACTCCTGACGGGTATATCAGGATTGCGCGGCTAGGCTGCGGCGGGTTTGTGAGGAATTGTGTCTGAGGGCAGAAGCAGTTCGGCACGCAGGCCACCTTCCGGGCGATTGGTCAGCCGGAACGAACCGCCCTCGCGCTCGGCCGTGCGCGCCACGATGGCCAGTCCCAGTCCGAACCCACCGGTGTTGCGGCCACGCGCCGGATCGAGCCGTACGAACGGTCGCAAAGCGTCGTCAAGCCGTCCGGGCGGAATACCCGGTCCGTCATCTTCCACCGCCAGCAGCAAGCCGCCCGGGCCATGCTCCAGAACGATCGTGGCGCCGCCGCCATAATGCAGCGCGTTATCGACCAGATTGGTCAGCGCGCGCCGGATCGCGCCCTGCCGGATCATGCAGGCGAGATGATCGGGGCCACGATAGGCGACATCCTGTCCGGCATCCTGATACCGATCGGCGCAAGTGGCGGCCAGCACCGCCAGATCGCACAGCATCGGCGGCTCGGGATCGTCATCGCCGGCAAGGAACGCCAGCAGCGAGCCGATCATCGCATCCATCTCGGCGACGTCGCCAGCCAGCGCGACGTCGGCCGCGAGAATGTCGGGCTGCTCGATCCGGAGCTTGATCCGCGCCAGCGGCGTGCGCAGGTCGTGACCGACCGCGGCCAGCGCCTGTGTCCGCTCACCGATCAGCCGGTGGATACGCTGCTGCATCGCGTTGAAGGCGTGAATGAGCCGGCGCACCTCGGCCGTGCCTTCTTCCGCTAGGACGACTTGATCATCCAGCCCGACCCGCTCGGTCGCCGATACCAGCCGGGTAAGCGGATGCAGCGTGCGGCGGATCAGCAGGCCACCGATCACCAGCAGCGCCATGGCGGGCACGAGCGCGAGCATGATGCGGCCGATCGCCAGATCCCAGCGATGGGCACCCTGGGGCATGGCGAAGTGCAGCCAGCTGCCGTCCGCCAGCGCCAACTCGCCGTCGACCGATGCATCACGCCCCAGCGAGGCAAGCCGCAGCCCAAGGCGGCTACTAGCCAGAGACGGCTCCCAGGCAACGATCTGGCGGCGCATCTCGCCAAGTTCTGGCGCCAGGCGTGGCGGCGTCGGCCGCTCGACCTGCCAGTGGACGAGATAACGATCCGTCGTCAGTTCGCCCGACAGCGCGAGTCGTTCCCGCCAGGGCCGTTCGGTGACCAGCTTGCGCGCGATCACCAGATGTTCGGCCAGCCGCCGCGCCTCGTCCTCGCGCACCAACGTCTCGCTTGCCCGTTCATAGAGGACGGTCGAGACACCGAACTCGATCGCGACCGTCAGCAGCAGGATCGCCAGGATGCGCCCTGCCAGTCCCAGGTTGCCCCGCCGAAATAGCACGCACGGCAACCGCAGTCTGCTCAAGCCCGCACTACCTCGGTCCTGAACATGTAGCCGATGCCGCGCACGGTGCTGATCGGCGCGGGCTGGCCGCTGCGCGATAGCTTGCGCCTCAACCGGCTGATCAGGACATCGACCGACCGGTCGGAGCTGTCACCCAGCCGCGTCCGCGACAGTTCGATCAGCCGCTCGCGCGCGATCACGCGGCCGGGATGGACGAGGAACGCCGCCAGCAGATCGAACTCGGCACCGGTCAGCTCGACGATCGCGCCGTCCGGCGACTTCAATTCGCGCCGCGGATAGTTGACGTGCCAGCCGTCGAACCGGGCCTCCGTCTCGCGCAGCTCCCCCGGCGGACGTTCGAGCCCGCCTCGGCGCAGTACGGCACGGACGCGGGCGATCAGCTCACGCGTGCCGAACGGCTTGGCTAGGTAATCATCGGCGCCAAGTTCCAGCCCCAGCACGCGGTCGGCCTCGCTGCCCTTGGCGCTGACGAAGATGATCGGCACGTCGGACCGGCCGCGGATCTCGCGGCACAGATCAATGCCGTCGGCGCCGGGCAGCATGATGTCGAGCAGCACCAGATCGACCGGCGCATTGTCGAACGCCAGCCACATCTCCGGGCCGTTGGAAGCCGGCCGGACGGTATAGCCATGTTCCTGCAACGCGCGCGACGTGAGCATGCGCAACGGCGGATCGTCCTCGACGAGCAGGATCGCAGGTGCCGTCATGGCGAAGGGGTACGGGCGCTGCCGGCAAGGGTCAACGGTCCCGTCCCGCCCCGCCCACGAGGCACGGACCCTGCGTCACTACGCTGACGACACCTGTTTCTGGCTGCAAAGGGCTCAGCCGGTCGCCACCACCGGACGCTGCGCCTCGACATCGGTGAGCAGCGGCAGGATGCGCTCGTCCGCCAGGATCGTGCAGTAATATTCGTTCACGCGCTTGATGAGGCCATCGACGAGCGTGAACACCATGCAATACTGGTTACAGTAGCTTTCGCCGTTGGCCAGCGTCGCATGCCCTTCGAACTCCACCGCTACCCGATCACCCTCGGCGGTGACGGTCAGGAACTCCGGCTGCAATCCGGTGGGAACGATGTCCTTGAACGCCGCCGTCGTGGCGACGATCAATTCGTAAGGACGCGGGCCCGATAGCTTGCCGAAGCCTTTCGCCACCGTCAGCGCGTCCATCGCCAGGCAGGCTTTCGCCGCCTCCGCATCGCCGTCGCTGAAAGCCTTGATGAACCGGATCACGACGGCCTTGTTGGCTTCACTCATCACGTCTCTCCCTGCTATTCTCAGACCGCCGCCGACTTGCCCGTCAGCACACGCCGCAGCCAGGCCAGCAACCGGGCAAGCCCGGACCCACCGGCAGTCACCTCCGGACCGGGCGAAACCGCGGTCTCCGCCACTGGCACCGCCAGTTGCTCGACTTCGGCCTTGAACTGCTCGGCAAAGCTGCGGGCGAACTTGGGCAGCAGCGGCTTGCCCATGGCCTCCCACATCGGGGCCATCGGACCTGTGCCGACGACGTTCAGGGCGAGCGTGATCTCGGTCAGGCGCTCGGCCAGGCTGACGGCGCGGTACGTGCCGCCGCCCCGCACCGGATCGCCCTTCAGCGCATAAGTGAAATCGACTTCACCGGGGCCTGCCCATCGGTCGACGTGGACGATCACCGTCACCGTGCGGACCAGCGCACCGACGCCGACTTTGAGCGTCCAGTGCGAAACGTCGGCGTCGATGATCGTGCAGTCCTGCAGCCCCGGCATGAGGTTCGCCCAAGCCCTGATATCTTGGGCAAAGCGCCACACGGTATCGATGGGCGCCTCGATCACGATCGATTGTTCGGTCTCGATCATGCCGCCTCTCGCTGCAGCGTGCGCTCAAGCAGGTCACTCGGCCGGCCGGCGGCATGATGAGCGGCGAGATACCCGTGAGTCATCCCGCGCGCATTGGAGATGCCGCTCTGCATCATCGCGCCGGTATCGAGCCGCGCCATCGAATTGCCCGCGACGTAGAGGCCGCCGATCGGCTGATCGTCCCAGCCCAGCACGCGGCAGTGATGATCGGCCAGCAGCCCGCTGCCGGTGATCCCGCCGCCGCCCATGCGCTTCAGTTCGACGGCATAGAACGGACCCTCGCGCAGTGTTCCGAGATTGGCGTTGGGCTTGTGCCTGAGATCGCCGGTCATCGCGGCGCCCCACGGATGCGTCCCGCGCTGGAACTCGGGATCGACGCCATCCTCGGCATAGCGGTTGAACGTCTCAACCGTTCGGCTCAATCCCTCGACATCGACACCGATCGCCGCGGCCAGTTCGTGCAGCGTATCGGCCTTGACCGCCAGACCCTCGGGCAGATCCTCGCCCGGCATCGCCGTGCCGAAGGGGTATTTGCTGCGGCCCTGCTGGTCGATGATCGCCCAGCAGGGATAGTTGGGATGTGTCTGGGTCGCACCGTCGATCGCGTCCACCGCATAATAGACCGAGCGGTAAAAGGATTCGTTGGCGAACCGCTTGCCTGCGCGATTGACGACGATGGTGTGCGGCAGACCCAGAAACGGCAGCGACCCGCGCGCCAGTGCCGATCCGTTGTCATGCTCCTCCCCCGGCATCATGATCCCGAGGTTGGTCGGATCGGGAACCCGCGCGATCCGGGCGCCAAGCGGGCCGGCCAGGCGGAAGTGCGCCCCGTCGACCGTGCCCATGACCATGGAGACGGGGTCGAGCACATTGCTCAGGGTCCTGGCCAGCGCGTGATTGCGCTCGTAACCGCTGACCGCGATGACGACCCCGCGGCTGGCCTTGATGAAGACATCGCCGCCATCGCGCCTAGCCCGCACACCGATGACGCGCGTGCCATCGTGGATCAGCTCCTCGGCCGACGTGTTGGTATGCAGCGGGATCCGGCGGTCGAGCGCACCCTTGACGAAGTAGGCGGCGAGCCCGGGGCCGAGACAGCGTTCGTCACGCTCGATCCGCTGCGCCAGCAGCCCGTAGTCCCAGCTCAGCATGTTGGCGAGGCCGCCGCCCGCAAAGATGTCGTGGTGCGTGAAACCGGCCGGCAGATGCGGCGTCAGGCGGGTCTTGTGCTGCCACTCGCCCAGCGTCTCGGCGGGGAACGGCTCGACCTCGAGATAGCGACCCTCGGCGACGCTGTCGTTGTTATGGGGGAAGTAGTAATCGGGAAAGTCGCGGATGACCTGCATCCGAAGGTCGATGGCACCGGCAAAATACTTCAGCGCTTCGGGACCGTGGATCGCCTGATTCAGGATTGCCTGCGGATCGCCATAGCCCATCGCAAGCGATTCGACGTAGCGGAACCCGCTCTCCGGCGAATCCTCGATGCCGACTTCCTGCTCAAGGTGGTTGCCGGGGATCCACACCTCGCCCATCGAATAGGCGGTGACGCCGCCGACTTCGTCCGATCGCTCAAGGACGATCGCCGTCAGCCTCAGGTCGTGCGCGGTGATCGCGGCGGCCAGTCCGCCGCAGCCCGAACCGATCGCGACAAGATCGACCTCGATATCCCACACAGCGGGCACATTGCTGTTCATCGTCTTATCCTTCTCCCCGGCCGCATGGCGATTGATCGCCTTTTTCATTCCGGCAAACGCCTCGTCGTCAGGCGGAGCGGTTCGGTTCGATCCAACCCAAGAAGCACCGCGTCCAACGTTCGCCCTGTTCCCGGCCACGAACAGGAACGGACTTCAGCACGTCGCGGACCAAGAGCCAACGGATATGCGCATCGTGATCGTCGAAGACCTGAGAGACCTGCCGGCGAACGACTATGCGCGGGGGATGATGCGCCCGTCGCGCATCGGCGCGCTGTGGCAGCGGGAAGGCCCCTTCGACGTGGCGCTTATCCAATTCTCGCTATCCGATCAGCGCGAAAGGATCACCAGGAGCCGTCCTGCATCCGTCGCTGCCGTTCCTGTTCGCGCGCGCTGTCGACCTGCTCGAAAGACGCCTGGCCGACCGGACCCGCGGGTTCGTAAGTCGCGATCACCACACCACCGGGTGACAGCGTGTGATCGACCAGCTTCAGACTGACAGGCGCCGTGTCCACATCGAACAGGCGCTTGCCGCGACCGAGCACGAGCGGAAACGTATAGAGCCGCAACTGGTCCAGCAGCCCGGCGCCGAGCAGCGGGCCATAGAGAGTGCTCGATCCCTGTATCAGCAGGTCGGGGCCATCGCCCTGCTTCAGCGTGGCGACATCGTCGATGGTCCGCAGCCGGTGGCTGTTCTCCCACGCGAGCGGCTGCTCGCCGCGGGTCAGGACATATTTGCCGGCGGCCGTGAACACCTCACCCATCATCGCATCCTCGCCCGTGACATAGGGCCAGTGCGCGGCAAAGATGTCGTATGTCCGCCGGCCAAGCAGCAGGTCGTAAGGCCCGGCAAAGAAGCCGCCGATCGCCTGGCCGACCGCGTCGTCGAAAAAGGCCGGCATCCATCCGCCCTTGGCAAAGCCGCCGGTCGGGTCCTCGATCGGCCCGCCCGGAGCCTGGATGACGCCGTCGAGCGACTGGAAGACGCCGCCGATGATCCTACGCATCGGCCGTCCCTCCATGACGCGCCGCCTCGATCGCGGCGATGTCGATCTTCTTCATCGTCATCATCGCCTTCATCGCGCGCGTGGCAGCGGCGCGATCGGGGTCGCTCGTCGCCGCAAGCAAGCTGCGCGGCGTGATCTGCCACGAGAAGCCCCAGCGGTCCTTGCACCATCCGCACATGCTTTCCGCACCGCCATTGCCGACGATCGCGTTCCAGTATCGATCGGTCTCTTCCTGATCGTCCGTCAGCACCATGAAGCTCACCGCTTCGGTCGGCTTGAACGCAGACCCGCCGTTCAGGCCGACGAACGACTGGCCGAGCACGGTAAATTCGACGGTCAGTTCCTCACCCGCCTTTGCCGATGGATTGTCGGTGGGAGAGGCATGGCGCTCTCCGACATGGCTGTCGGGAAATGTCGCGGCATAGAACGCGGCCGCCTCGCGGGCCTGCCCCTGATCGAACCAGAGGCACGTCGTCATTTTGCTCATCCGGACTCTCCTTACTTGCTACCGGTCAGCGCGAATGCGGCGCCCTGCGGGTCGGTGCCGAGGACGATCCACGCCCCGCCGGGAACCTCGTGCGGACCCTGGTCGATGGTGCCGCCGCCAGCCGTCACCTTCTCCGCTGCGACCGCTACCGACGGCACGTTGAAGTAACAGCTCCAGCGCATCGGCCAGCCGGCCACGGCAGTCATGACCGCGCCCAGCCGCTGCCCGGCATGGTCGACGAAGCAGTAATCGCCCATGTCTCCCATCGGCATCGCCTCGTTGCTTTCCCAGCCAAACAGCGCGCCGTAAAAGGCAAGCGCGGCCTTGTGGTCGCCGGTAACGAGTTCGTTCCAGCCGCAATGACCGGACGCCATGCCGAACGCCTTGGAATCCTCCGGACTGTCACCACGCATGACGTAGAAGTCCAGGCCTTGGGGATCCGCGACGAACGCGAAGCGGCCGACGCCGGGGATGTCCTGAGGGCCCATGTGGACGCTACCGCCGAGCTGCTTGATCTTCTCGACCGTGCCATCGACATCTTGCACGCCGATGTAGGCGAACCAGCCGGACTTCATCGGTGCGCCTTGGGGTAACGGCATCAGCCCGCCGACCCCAAGGCCGTCCGGGGCGGTGAGGATACGGTAATCGACGTCTTCGGCCATACCGGCGTCGGCGATGCTCCAGCCGACGACATCGGCGTAGAACGCCTGCGCGGCATCGGCATCGGTGGTCATCAGCTCGTACCAGATCGGAGTACCGTCAGGATTGGCCATCGTTTCTCTCCCAAAATGCGTTGCAAATCCGCCCCGTCAGACGTCGACGACGGCCTGGAAGCCGCCGAAGACCATGCGCTTGCCGTCGAACGGCATCTCCGCATCGGGCTGCATGCGGGGGTCTTCCATGACCTTCTTCATGCCCGCGTCGCGGGTCGTTTTGTCCGGCCATTCGACCCACGAGAACACGACCGTCTCGCCTTCGCCTGCCTGCACCGAGCGGCGGAAGTCGGTGAGCGTGCCGTCGGGTACGTCATCGCCCCAGCCCTCGACCACGCGCGTCGCGCCATGGTCCTTGAAGATCGGCGCGGCCTTCTCGGCGAAAGCGGCGTAAGCCTCGCTGCTGGTACCGGCCTTAACCGGGGCAAGGAATCCATCGATGTAGATCACGTCGGTTCTCCTTCTTGGTCGATCCGTTCAGCCGGCAGATTCGCTGTAGAGTGGAAGCTGCTCCGTCATCGTTTGCGGAAGGGTCATGCCGGCCCCCCTGCGGCGGCAGCGGGGTCCATCCACATCGGCCCGAAACCGTGGCCGTCGAAATCCTCGAACGCGCGGCTGTACATGAAGCCCAGGTCCTCCGGATCGTGCATCTCCCGCCCGCCGGCGGCGATCGCCGCCTCTGTCATGGCATCCACATCCGCCCGGCTGTCATGAGACAGCGCGATCAGGACGCCGCTGGTAGCCCGGGTATCGGCGATCGGCTTGGTGGTGAGCGTCGCGTAAAAGGCCTTGTCGAGCAGCATGAAGCTGATCGTGTCGGACCAGACCATCGCCGAGGCCTGCTCGTTCGAGAACTGATCGTTCTTCACCATCCCGATCGCCGCATAGAAGGCGGTCGCCCTGGCGACATCGGTGACGGGCAGGTTCACGAAGATCATCTTGCTCATGGCGGCACTCCCTCAAGTTGCAGACCGGCGACTCACTCACTTGACCTTGATGATCCCAATAGTTATTAAACACAACCATGAAGTCAGAAAAAGAGACCAACAAAGCTGAGACTGCGACGAAGCGCTGGTATGACGATGCCTGTGGCACGGCGCTGGCCTTGGAACTGGTGGGTGAGCGCTGGTCGCTGTTGATCGTGCGCGAACTGATGTTCGGCCCGCGTCGGTTCGGTGAGCTCAAGACCAGCCTGAACGGGATCAGCGCCAACGTGCTGTCGATGCGGCTGGAAGGGCTGGAGCGTGCGCGCATCCTCATGCGCCGGCTGCTGCCGCCGCCGGCGAACGTGCAGGTCTATGAACTGACGGCTTGGGGCTATGAAAGCGAGACGGCGATCCAGGAACTCGGCCGCTGGGCGGTGCGCTCACCCCAGCACGATCCGACCCTGCCGCTGTCCGCCGCATCGCTGATGATGTCGGCGCGCACCATGTATGCCGGCGGCATGGAGGGCGAAGTCGGCTTCCGCTTGGGACGCGAGACCTTTGTCGCGACGCTGACGCCGGAGGCCGTTACCATCCGGCGGGATGACCCTGTCGGGGCGGATGTGGTGTTCGAGGCCGATCAGCACGCGATCGCGGCCGTGATCTATGGCGGACGGCCGCTCGACCACGCGCTGGCCGACGGATCGATCCGGCTGATCGGAGATCGTGCAGTCGCGGAAGACTACATCATGCGGTTCCCGCTGCCGCAGAAACTCGCCTGAGGCGGGTGATCGGACTGACAGCCTCGATCAGCCTGCACGACCTCCCCTTCGCGCCCGGTGACCAGCGCGAGGGACAGATGCGCTCAGAACGCCGGCGGCTTTTCGGCAGTCGGCAATCCGGGGCCGAGGATGCGGGCGATCGATGGGGCGATCGCGCGCATGTCGATCACGCCGAGATCGCCGCGGCGGCGAAGGCCGGGTCCCGCCACGATCAGCGTAGAGCGCATCGCCGGCAGATCGGGCAGGTAGCCGTGCATGCCCTTGTACGTCGTCGGCGCCAGCATCGGTGCGGCCGGGTCGCGGCCCATCTCGAAGCCCGGCTTCATCGCCACCAAGAAACTCGCCTCCGCCGGACCGCCGCGGGCGACCACGGCGGAGCGATCGAGGATCGCGGCGACGCCGTTCGCCGGATCGGCGGCGATCCTGGCCAGCACCGTGCGGACCCGTTCGCGCAGCGCCGCGTCGTCAGGCCGCGCTAGCACGACCGCGGCGGTGCCGCCCGCGTTCCAGGGTTCTGCCTCCCAAGCGGCGACCTTGCCATCCGCGCCCAGCGTGATCAGCCCGGCGGCGATGAACGGCTTGTAGAGGTTGACGTCCTGCGACACCGGCAGGAAGCCGTGATCGGAGACCACGACGATGGTCACGTCGGGCATCGCGCGGCGCGCGGTCGCCACCAGATCACCGACCAGCGCATCGGTGCGCGCGATCGTCTCTCCCGCCTCGGGAGAGCCCGGACCGCTACGATGTTCCTCATGGTCGATACCGGCGAGATAGACGGTCATGAAACCGGGATGTTCGCGCTCCAGGATCGCCTGGGCGAAGCGGACGCGGCCGGCATCCGCCTCGACATCCTCGGCCATGCCCTGCGGATAGGCGCCCAGCTTGGCCTCCAACGGCGCGAGAAGGCCCGGCGTCGCCAGTTGCGCGAACAGCTTGCGGTCATCCTCGGTGCCGGTGCGCCAGTATTGCGGCAGGTTCGCGTCGATGCCCATAGCGCCGACCGTCACCGGCCAGTGGACGTTGGCGGTCTTCAGCCCGGCCGCATGCGCCGCCTGCCACAATGTCGGCACTTTCACGTCGCCGGCATACCAGTACCAGCCGGTCTGGTTCCTGGTGAAAGGATCGAAGGTCAGGTTGCTGCTGACCCCGTGCCGCGCTGGGGCGGCGCCGGTGACGAGCGTCGTATGGCTCGGATAAGTCAGCGTCGGCAGTACGCCGGTGACGCCGCTGGCGTAGGCGCCTTCCCGCGCCAGCGCCGCCAGATTGGGCACCCGGATACCGCGGGCGTCCGCCTCCAGCACATCGCCCGGCCGCAGCCCGTCGAGCGAGATCAGCAGCACCGGCGAGGCCTGCACCGCCCCGCCGATTAATGTCGACAGCGCCAGTGCGGCGCCAAGAATACGCTGCACCGGCCGCATCATCAGAACTCCTTCTTCAGCGTGACGAACCACTGCCGCGGCGCGCCGACCATGAAGTTGGGGTTGTCGAAGTCGTAGTTCGGGCCGTTGACCCCCGGCGTCTGCGCCGCCTTGGTATAGCCGCGCACCTGCACGTTGTTGGTATTCACCGTGCCGATGTACTTCTTGTCGGTGAAGTTGGTGACGCTCACCTCGATCGACAGATGGTTCAGCGCACCGTCGCCGGCGAAGCGATATCCGGCGCTGGCATCGCCGACGAAGCGGCCCTTGGCCACCAGATCGTTCTCATACGAAAAGTACCGCTTCGACATGTAGTCGCCGCCCACCCGGCCGAACAGGTTGCCGTCGTCATAGACGACCTCACCCTTGATCATGTGCTTCGGGGCATCGACCACGTACTTTCCCGCGGTGAACGCCTGCACCGAGCCGTTGGCGAACAGTACGTTGTTGCGATACTTGGAGTGGTTGTACGAATAGCTGGCGAAGAGCGATACCGCATCCATCAGGCGGTAGTTGCCGGTGACTTCGGCACCATAGGCGCGCACCGCGCCGACGTTGTTGAGGATCGCCGGGTTGCCCTGGATGCCGGAGCCGTTGGCGAACGCCGCCAGCCGGTTCTGGAAATCGATGTAGTAGCCGACCGCCGACGCCTGGAACGCCCCGCTGTGCAGGCGCAGGCCGCCTTCATAGGTCTTCGAGGTTTCCGGGCGCAGGCGACTGCGCAGGACGTTGAACCCCGCTTGCGTGGTGGAGAACGGCCCGCTGGTCAGCGCCGAGACGAACGCACGCTGGTTCTCGCTGTACGTCGCGAAGATCTCGGCCATCGGCGTCAGGTGAAGCACCGCGCCGATCTGCGGCAGGAACAGGTCGCGCGTCGAGATGCGCCCGCTGGCGAGCGGTCCGGCGGTCACGCGCGCACGGTTGATGATGTACTGGCCCTTCCAGCCGCCGGACAGCACCAGCTTGTCGTCGAACAGCTTGAGCGTGTCCGACACATGGTACTGCATCGTATCGGTGTCGAAGAAGCCTTCGAACTGCGTGCGGTAGGGATTGTTCTGGAACTGCAGCGTCGCACGGTTTGGCGCATCGGCGCTGAGGCCGTAATAGCGGCGCGCCTGATGGAAGCTGTTGGTTTCGTACCAGCCGCCGAATTCCAGCGTGTTGGGCCCGGTGGCGTAAGTCACCGTGGTGACCGCGCCGCCGCGATCAATGCCGTATTCGGTCGTGCGGAAGGCGAGTGGCGCCGGATTGGCGATCACCTTGCCATCCTGATCGAGCGCGCCCGCAGGCGTCACCTCATAGGGATTGTACCACGATCCCTGCCCCTTGTTGTGGTGGTAATAGGCGGTGGTCCGCACCGACAGTTCCGGCGTCAGGTGCGCGTCGAACGTCGCGCCGCCCAGGTAATCGTCACGCAGGCCGCCGGCATCGTAATAGACATCGTCGACGTTCTGGTATGGTGCCGGATAAGCCGTGCCGTTCTGGTAGGCGCGGGCCAGCCGCACCGCGAGCGCATAGTTCGGCTTGATGTTGTCAACGCGATAGGCGGCCTTCTTGCCCAGCCGGTCGAACAGGTTGAGCGTCAGATCCTGGTAATCGGTCTCACGCCGCGACGAATAGTTGAAGAACAGCGAGATGCGGCCGAGATCGCCGAGGTCCTGCACCAGCTTGGCATTGGCCTGATGCTGACGCTGGGGGCCGTTGCCCTTCCACTTGTCGGTCTTGAGATAGGCATAGCTGAGATAGGCCTTGAGCCCGTTGCCGGTCAGGTCACCGGTGTCGTAGCGCAGGTAGCCGCGATAGGTGTCGTTATCGCCATAGGTGCCCGACAGCTTCAGGCCCATATCGTCCCGCGGCAGATCGCTGTAGAACTGGATAGTGCCGCCCAGGTTGCTGGTCGATGCGGTGCCCAGCGCGCCCGCGCCCTGCGCCACGTCGGTGCGGCCTAGGTTCTCCGAGATGATCGCGCGGCTGATGTGCAGGCCGTTGACGTTGCCATAGCTCATGTCGCCCAGTGGCACGTCGTCGAGCGTGAAGCCGAGCTGGTTTTGGTTGAACCCGCGCAGCGAGATACGCACCGCCCATTCATAGGCGCCGAAGGCATCGGCCGACTGGAAGTTGACACCGGGCAGCTTGGAGATCGCCTTGAGCGGGCTGGAGCCCGGCGTCAGCAGCGAGATGTCCTTGGCGGTGACCGACTGCACCTGGCGGTTGAGGCCGAAGCCGAGCACGACGATGTCATCGGGGCGCACGTCGGCGGCGGCATCCTTGCCGGCGGCATCGACCGCGGGCGGGCTGGCATCGGCAGTGGCGCTGCCGGCGGTCACGCCCGAATTGGTCTGGGCCAGCGCGACGGCGGGCACGCACAGCGCGGCACCTGCGAGCAGGTGATGAACGATCCTCATGAAAAACTCCCCGAACGCCGTTCTGGCGCTGGGGAGCGCTTGGCCGCAGACGATGACGCCGGGATGGCGCTACGATGACGAAACGATGAACGCCGCCGATCGCGGCATCCATGTCACACATCGGCCGGCATCAACCCGGCGCCGTCACGTCAGCGACGCAGGTTCTTGAGGATCTCATCGAGCGGATTGCCGCCGCCCGTCTGGCCCGCGTTGCCGCCGAGCAGCGATCCCAAGATCCCGCCGAGTCCGCCGCCGCCAAGTCCGCCACCGAGACCGCCACCGGCCGGAGCGTTATTCGCCGTCGCGCCGCCACCGCCAAGGACACTGCCCAGGATGTTGCCCAGGCCACCACCAAGCCCGCCGCCGCCACCGAGCGCGCCGCTTTGCGCCAGATAGCGCGCGACCATCGCCGCGACGATCGGCAGCATCGCCTTGAGCACGGTGTCGGGAATACCGGTCTGCCCCGCCGCCTGTCCGGCGACTTCGCGGCTCACGTCCTTGCTGCCGAAGATGCGGCCGAGGACATCGTTGCCCGCCTGCGCATCCGGCTGCTGCACCGTGCCCGCCGCCTCCGCGACGCCCGCCGGGTCGCCGGCTTCCGCCTGCTTGTGAAAGCCGCCGACGATCGCCGGCATCAGCGATCCCATGGCGCTACGCGTCTGTTCGGGGGTGAGGCCGAAGCGCGCGCCAAGGCTGCCGAGGTCGATGCCGCTGGAACCGAGGATCTGATCGAGACCTTGCATTGTCATTCTCCTTTGCCCTGCCAAACGCCTGCGCGGTCGATCCGACCGCATCACCGGCGATAGAAATCAGCCGGCAAACGGCGTCCGCAGCCTGCGACCGGCTGGTCCTTGGAGGATGTAAAGATAATGCCGCGACATATGGAAATACCAGCGTAATGTGGTTAGTATACTATACGCAATGCCAGACTCTATAGTTCGCTTATGGCTATGTAATTCAGTTATCTTGCGCCGTTAATTAGTATATACCCCTCTCTTCTACAATACGAAAGGCCCCACGTAATACGCACATATAGAGTCGGCATGATCACCGTCAAAATATAACCTTTGTTAAACAACGCGTTGATGGAACCTGTTCGCCCGCATGTGAGTTTTCCACTGTGGAAAAACAGGGAAACTTCATGAACGATCAGATCAGCTCCGCTTCCACCACCGCAGACGCTTCGACCGCAGGCATCGCGGACCGCGTCCTGATCTGTTTCAGTCATTTGCGATGGGCGTTCGTCTTCCAGCGCCCGCAACACCTGATGACCCGTTTTGCCGAAAGTCACCGAGTGCTGTTTTGGGAGGAGCCCGAATATCGCGATGGCCTGGGCCACGCACGCCTGCGCCGCAGCGTCTGCGCCGAAAGCGGTGTCATCGTCCTCACTCCCGAACTCGACAGCAGCCTGCGCGGCAACGAGGATGCCGAGCTTGCGCGCCTGCTCGATGCGGAACTGGGCGCGGCGCCGGCCGAGTTGATCCGCTGGTACTACACGCCGATGATGCTGGCGTTCTCCGATCATGTGCCCGCCACCTGCATCGTCTATGATTGCATGGACGAGCTTTCGGCCTTCCGGAACGCGCCGGCCGACCTGCTCGCGCGCGAGCAGCAGTTGCTTGATCGTGCGGACGTGGTGTTCACCGGCGGCACCAGCCTGTACGAGGCCAAGTGCGACCGCCACGCCAATGTCCATGCCTTTCCCTCCAGCATCGACATCGCGCATTTCGGCCAGGCTCGCGAGCCACTGGATGCGCCCGCGGATCAGCCGCCGGTCGTTGGGCCGGTGCTGGGCTTTGCCGGCGTGGTCGATGAACGGATGGATCGCGATCTGCTGGCCGCGGTCGCCGATGCCCGGCCCGACTGGTCGATCATCGTGATCGGCCCGGTGGTGAAGGTCAGCAAGGACGATCTGCCGCGGCGCGCCAACATCCACTATCTCGGCATGAAGGCCTATGCGCAGTTGCCCGCCTACATGGCCGGCTGGGATGTGGCACTGATGCCGTTCGCGATCAACGAGGCGACGCGGTTCATCAGCCCGACGAAGACCCCCGAATATCTCGCCGCCGGCTGCCCGGTGGTGTCGACCCCGATCGCCGATGTGGTCCGCCATTACGGCGATGTCGAAGGTGTCTGGATCGCCGGCGATGCGGCGGCGTTCGTCGCGGCGGTCGAGGCCGCACTGGCGCTCAGGGCAGGCAGCACGCCATGGCTGGCCGGAGTGAACGCGCTGCTCTCGCGCGGGTCATGGAACAGCACGGCCATGGCGATGATGGCGCAGATCGCTGCTGCCAGTGCGCCGCCTGTCGCTATCCCCGCTGCACTAGACACCGCCTTTCCCGCACTGGGCACGCGCTATGACGTCATGGTCGTCGGCGCGGGCTTTGCCGGGGCGGTCATGGCGGAGCGGCTCGCCGCCGATGGCGGCAAGCGCGTGCTGGTGGTGGACCGCCGTCCGCACATCGCCGGCAATGCCTTCGACCGGCTGGATGATGCCGGCATCCTCATCCACCAGTACGGGCCGCACATCTTCCACACCAATTCGCACGAGATCGTCCAGTACCTGTCGCACTTCACCGAGTGGCGGCCATACGAGCATCGCGTGCTGGCGGATGTCGCGGGCAAGCTGGTGCCGATGCCGATCAACCGCACGACGCTGAACCTGCTCTACGATCTCGATCTCGATTCGGACGAGGCTGTGGAGAGCTTCCTGGCCGACCGGGCAGAGCCGGTGGAGCCGATCCGCACGTCCGCCGATGTCGTCATCTCGCGCGTCGGGCGGGAACTCTACGAGACGTTCTTTCGCGGCTATACTCGCAAGCAGTGGGGCATCGATCCGTCAGGGCTCGCCAAGCCGGTGACCGCTCGCGTGCCGACGCGCAGCAACGCCGACGATCGCTATTTCACCGACCGGTTCCAGGCGATGCCGCGCGAGGGCTATACCCGCATGTTCGAGCGGATGCTCGACCATCCCAACATCAACGTGGTGCTCGGCGCCGACTTCGCCGAAGTGCGCGAAGCCTATCCGCACGACCATCTGGTGTTTACTGGACCGATCGATGAATACTTCGATTATCGCCATGGCCGACTGCCGTACCGATCGCTTCGGTTCGAGCATGTGACGATGGAAAAGCAATGGCATCAACCAGTTGCGGTCGTAAACTATCCAAGCGAGGATGTGCCGTACACGCGAATCACGGAGTACAAGCATCTGACCGGCCAGCATTCCGAACGCACGAGCCTGACGCTCGAGCATCCCAGCGAAATCGGCGATCCGTATTATCCGATCCCGCGCGACGAGAACCAGGCGCTCTACAAGCGATACGAGGCGCTGGCGAAAGCGGAGGCCGATGTCAGCTTCGTCGGCCGGCTGGCGACCTATCGCTATTACAACATGGACCAGGTGGTCGGACAGGCGCTGGCGACCTATCGCTATTACAACATGGACCAGGTGGTCGGACAGGCGCTGGCGACCTATCGCCGGCTGGCAGAGACATGGGCGGCGGTTCCGGCGATGCAGGACGATCGCTTGGGCGTGATCGCTGCATGATGCGGCAGACGCTATGACGGACGGGCCTGCGGCATCGGCGCGATCGGGCACCGTCCTGGTGACGGGCGGCGCCGGCTATATAGGCAGTCATGCGGTGCTGGCGCTGCTCGACAGCGGCTGGAAAGTCGTGGTGATCGACAACCTCTCCACGGGGTTCGACTGGGCGGTGGATCCGCGCGCCGACCTGGTGGTGGGCGAGATCGCCGACGCGACGATCGTCGCGCAAGTGATGAAGGCTTATGACGTCGTCGCCGTCATGCACTTCGCCGGATCGATCATCGTGCCGGAATCGGTTGCCGATCCGCTGAAGTACTACCGTAACAACACCGCCGCCAGCCGCTCGCTGATCGACACGGCAGTGACCAGCGGCGTGCGACACTTCATCTTTTCGTCGACCGCCGCGACCTACGGCGTGCCCGAGGTGGTGCCGATCGCCGAGGACAGTCGGCAACAGCCGATCAATCCCTACGGCACGTCCAAGCTGATGACCGAGATGATGCTGCGCGATGTCGCCGCGGCGTATTCGTTCAATTACTGCGCGCTTCGGTACTTCAACGTCGCCGGCGCCGACCCGCAAGGGCGCAGCGGACAATCGACCGCGGGAGCGACCCACCTCATCAAGGTCGCGGCGGAGGCGGCGCTGGGCAAGCGGCCGCATGTGTCGATCTTTGGCGACGATTTCGCCACCCCCGACGGCACCGGGGTACGCGACTACATCCACGTCAGCGATCTTGCCGCCGCGCATGTCGCCGCGCTCGACCTGCTGATCGATCGGCCGGCGGAAAGCCACGTGATGAACTGCGGCTATGGCCACGGCTATTCGGTGCGCGAAGTGCTCGATGCCGTCGATCGGGTCACCAACATGAAGCTCGATCGCCGGATGGAAGGCCGCCGCGCGGGCGACCCTGCGCTGCTGGTCGCCGACAACCGCCGCATCCTGGCGACGCTGCCCTGGCGGCCGCAGCATGACGATCTCGACGGCATCGTGCGCGATGCGCTGGCGTGGGAGCGCCGGCTTTCGGCCTGACGCGCAGTGATCAGTCCTGCAGCACCGCTTGCGTGCGACTGGCCTGAACAGGCGCATGGTCGCGCGCACCCACCGCCTGCCCGATCAGCAGCAGCGCCGGCCCATCGCCCAGCGCGGTGCGTGCGGCGATTGCCAGCAGATCGAGCCGGGTGCGGAAGCGACGCTCGGTCGGCAGGCTGGCGTTCTCCACCAGCGCAACCGGCGTGTCCGCGGCAAGTCCGGCCGCGATCAGCCGCTCGGAGACTTCGCGCGCCGCCGCCTTGCCCATGTAGACCGCCAGCGTCGCGTCGGGGTCGGCCAGCGCCTGCCAGTCGAGATCGAGCGCCTCGCCGGCCCGCGCATGCGCGGTGACCAGCGTCAGCTTGCGCGCCATGCCCCGCAGCGTCAGCGAGATGCCGAGGCTGGCCGCGGCCGCGCTGGCGGCGGTGATGCCGGGACAGATCGAGACCGGCACACCCGCGGCACGGCAGGCCTCAAGCTCCTCTGTCGCGCGGCCGAAGATCGCCGGATCGCCGCCCTTCAGCCGGACGACGCGATCCCCCGCCAGCGCAGCCTCGACGATCAGGCGGTCAATCGTCTTCTGATCCTTCGAATGGCGGCCCGACCGCTTGCCGACATGCACCAGCCGCGCATGCTTGCCGGCCAGCGCCAGCACGCCGGAACCGACCAGGGCATCGTGGAAGATCACCGACGCTGACCCGATCAGCCGTTCGGCCTTGCGCGTCAGCAATTCGGGATCGCCTGGGCCGGCCCCCACAAGCCAGACCGAGCCATGTGGAAAATCGGTCATTCTGCGGCCTCTTCCTGGATCGGGGCGAGCATCTGCGCGAGGAGCCGCGCGATCGTCGGGCGGCAACTGCCGCAATTGGTGCCGGCGCGGCAAGCATCCCCTACCGCCGCCACGGTCGAAGCGCCACCATCGGCCGCCGCGGCAATCTCCATCGTGCAGACGCCGTGGCAGATGCAGACCACCGGGCCGCGGTCGGGCGCTGGTGTGCGCGGGCGGGCGGCGAGCAGCTCGGCCGGCGACGCATCGCCCTGCCCCAGTTGCGCCGAAACCCAGTCGCGCGGCGGCAGCGTTCCCGTGCGGGTGACATAGAGCGCGGCGGACAGCGCACCGTTCGCATCGCGCACCGCAATGCGCCGCATGCCGCGCCCGGCATCGCCAACCTCGATCGGATCGCCGGCCGGCAGCAGCGCCGCACTATCGACCGCGCCCTCGCCCGCCAGTTCGTAAAGCCAGCCGTCGGCGATCCGCGAGCGGCTCCACCACAGCAGACCGGCGGGCTGGACCGCCTCGCGGGTGACGAGGAAGGCGCGCCATTCGGGCACCACCGGTTCGATCCGCGCAGCGCCGTTCTTGAAGCCGGGCTGACCCGACACCGGATCGACGCGCGGCGCGACCAGACGGTTTGCGCGGCCGCCGGCGGCCTGGCTGTCCGTCCAGTGCATCGGCACGAATATGTCGCCGCGCCGCTGGCCGTCGTTGAGCAGCACGCGGAACACGTCCGCACCCTGCGGCGTGACCACACGGACCAGACCGCCATCGGCGATATCGCCCGCATCGCGCGGATGGATCTCGGCCAGCGGCTCACGCCGGTGCTGCGCCAGCGTCGATGACAGGCCGGTGCGCGTCATCGTGTGCCACTGGTCGCGATAGCGGCCGGTGTTGAGCCGCAGCGGGAACTCGGCCGCCGGCGTAGTGATTGGCGGCGTCACCGACACCAGCCGCGCCTTGCCGTCCGGCGTGGGAAAGCCCGCGGCGAGCGGATGCGCGCCGCCCCAGGTGAACGGCGCCATATCCTCGTACTCGCCATCGCTCAGCGTCGCCTTGTCGGCCAAGTCGAGCACCTTGCCGTGGCGCGGGGCGAGCGCGGTCATCGCGGCGAATTCCCGGAAGACCGCCGCCGGAGTGTCATAGGCGAAGTCCGCCGCCCAGCCCATCCGCGCGGCGACATCGGCCATGATCGCCCAATCGGCGCGCGCTTCGCCCGCCGGCGCGAACAGGCGGCGCTGGCGGCTGACGCGGCGTTCGGAATTGGTCACCGTGCCGTCCTTTTCACCCCAGCCCAGCGCCGGCAGGCGGATGTGGGCGAAGCGGGCTGTATCGGTACCGGCGATCACGTCCGACACCACCACGGTCGGGCAACGCGCCAGCGCTTCCCGCACGAAGGCCGCGTCCGGCATCGACACCGCCGGATTGGTCGCCATGACCCACAGGAACCGGATGCGCCCGTCATGCACCGCGCGGAACATGTCGACCGCCTTGAGCCCCGGTCCGGTGCAGATATTGGGCGCATCCCAGAACGTCGCGACATCGCCAAGCTCGGCTCCGGAAAACCCGAGATGGCAGGCGAGCATGTTGGCGAGCCCGCCGACTTCGCGCCCGCCCATCGCATTGGGCTGCCCGGTCATGCTGAACGGCCCCGCGCCCGGACGGTTGATCCGTCCGGTCGCGAGATGCAGGTTGATGATCGCGTTCGCCTTGTCAGTGCCAGAGGTCGACTGGTTCACGCCCATCGAGAACAGCGTAACGGTGCGCGGATGTGCGGCGAAGAGATCGGCAAGCGCGTGGAAGATATGTGCGGGGATGCCGGCGATCTCGTCGGCAGCATCTTGCTCCCCTCTCGCCTGCGGGAGGGGCTGGGGGTGGACCCTTCCTTCTTCTTCCGACAGCAGCGCCTGGGGCGTGCCCACCCCCGGCCCCTCCCGCAGG
>QANW01006988.1:26898-189682 GCA_003254865.1 Dryas drummondii
GGGTGCGATCCATGCAGGTCGGCCTGCTCGGCGGTCTCGGTGCGGCGAGGATCGATCACCACCAGCCTGGTGCCACGCGTCTCACGCGCACGCTCGATCCGCTGCCAGATCACCGGATGGCACCAGGCGGTGTTCGATCCGACCAGCACGATCAGGTCCGCCTGGTCGAGATCGTCATAGGTCACCGGCACCACGTCCTCACCGAAGGCGCGGTTGTGCGCGGCCACCGCGCTCGCCATGCAGAGGCGGCTGTTGGTGTCGATATTGCCGCTGCCGATGAAGCCTTTCATCAGCTTGTTGGCGACATAGTAATCCTCGGTCAGCAACTGGCCCGAGACGTAGAAGGCAACGCTGTCCGGGCCATGCTCGGCGATGCAGTCCGCCATCGCGCGCGCGGTCATGTCCAGCGCATCGTCCCAGCTCGCGCGCTGCTCACCGATCATCGGGGTCAGCAGCCGGCCGTCGAGGCCGACCGTCTCGCCCAGGTGCGTGCCCTTGGAGCATAGCTTGCCGAAGTTCGCCGGATGCGCTTCGTCCCCGCGGATGGTGACGCTGCGCGGGCCGGTGACGTCGGCGGAAATGCCGCAGCCGACGCCGCAATAGGCGCAGGTCGTGCGGATCGTGGTCACGCAGCCTGATCCACGATCACAGGCATCCGCACCACCGCATCGCGGCGCAGATAGATGCGGCCGGCATCGACGCGCGTCGGGATCACCGGCACACAACCCTCGTCCTCGCCCAGCGCCTCGCCGGTCTTGAGCGAGATGTTCCAATTATGCAGCGGACAGGTCACCGTCGTGCCGTGGACGATGCCCTGGCTCAATGGACCGGCCTTGTGCGGGCACTTGTTGACCAGCGCATAGACCTCTCCCGACACGGTGCGGAACACCGCGATCTCGTCATGCCCGCGCACCGGCAAGGTGCGCGCGCCGCCCGGGGTGATCTGGTTCACCGGGCCGATATCCAGCCAATCGCCAATCATCACAGGGTCTCCAGAACGAGCGGGCGGACTTCCGCCATATGCTGGTGCAGTTCGGCATCCTCGCCCGCGGCGCGCTTGGCCCAGGGATCGTCCTGCGTGAACTGCTGCGAAAAGCGGAACCGGGCGGCCAGATCGCGCACCGCGTCGGGATCGTCGAACAGACCGGCCTTGATGTGGTCCAGGCCCACGCGCTCGATCCACGGCGCGGTCCGCTCGAGATAATGCGCCTGTTCGCGATAGAGCTGGGTGAAGGCGGCGCAGACGTCCATCGCCTCTTCCTCGGTGGTGACCTTGCAGAGGAAGTCGGTGGCGCGCACCTTGATACCGCCGTTGCCGCCGACGTGCAGCTCGTATCCGGAGTCGACGCAGACCACGCCGAAGTCCTTGATCGTCGCCTCCGCGCAGTTGCGCGGGCAGCCGCTGACCGCGATCTTGAACTTGTGCGGCATCCATGAGCCCCAGGTCATCTGCTCGATCTTGACGCCGAGGCCGGTCGAATCCTGCGTACCGAAGCGGCACCAGTCCGAACCGACGCAAGTCTTCACCGTGCGCAGCGACTTGCCATAGGCATGGCCCGAGACCATCCCGGCGGCGTTGAGATCGGCCCAGACCGCGGGCAGATCCTCCTTCTTGATGCCGAAGATGTCGAGCCGCTGGCCACCGGTGACCTTGACCATCGGCGCGTTGAACTTCTCCACCACGTCGGCGATCGCACGCAGTTCGCGCGGGTTGGTGAGGCCGCCCCACATGCGCGGGACGACCGAGTAGGTGCCGTCCTTCTGGATGTTGGCATGCATCCGCTCGTTGACGAAGCGGCTGCGCTGGTCGTCGACGTACTCGCCGGGCCAGGCGCAGAGCAGGTAGTAGTTGAGCGCCGGACGGCACGAAGAACAGCCGTCGGGCGTAGTCCAGTGCAGTTCCTGCATCACCTGCGGGATCGCGCGCAGGTTCTTCTCCAGGATCGCGCGGCGGACGTCGTCGTGGCCGAAGCTGGTGCACTTGCACAGCGTCTTGATCGTGCGTTCGCCGCCATAATCGGCGCCCAGCGACAGGCTGAGCAGGCTTTCGACCAGTCCGGTGCACGACCCGCAGCTGGCGGACGCCTTGCAGGTGGCTCGGACCGCGTCGAGGCTGCAGGCGCCGTCGACGATCGACTGGACGACGCGGCCCTTGGAGACGCCGTTGCAACCGCAGATCTCGGCATCGTCCGAGAGGGCGGCAACGGCGGCGTTAGGGTCCAGCTGCGCACCCCCGGACGCGAAAGCCTGACCGAAGATCAGCGCCTCCCGGATATCGGAGATGTCCTCTCCCTTCTTCAACAGGTCGAAATACCACGAGCCATCGGCGGTATCGCCATAGAGCACCGCGCCCACCAGCCGGTCATCCTTGACGATCACCCGCTTGTAGATCCCGCGCGAGGCATCGCGCATGACGATGTCCTCGGCCCCGTCTCCGCCCGAAAAGTCGCCGGCGGAAAACAGGTCGATGCCCGAGACCTTGAGCTTGGTCGAGGTGACCGAGCCTTCGTACCCGGTAGGTGCGCCGGTGACGTGGTCGGCCAGCGCACGGCACATGTCCCACAGCGGCGCGACGAGGCCGTAGCACAGCCCGCGATGCTGGACGCATTCGCCGACCGCGAGGATCGACGGGTCTGACGTCACCATGTGATCGTCCACCAGGATGCCGCGCTCGACATCGAGCCCGGCAGCGCGCGCGAGGCCGGTGGCGGGACGGATGCCGGCGGCCATGACGACGATCTCGCACGGTACTTCGGTGCCGTCGGCGAGCCTGACGCCGCTGACCTTGCCGTCTTGCCCCAGGATCTCCTGCGTGTTGGCGCCGGTCAGGATCGTCTGGCCGCGACGTTCCAGTTCCTGCCGCAGCAGCCATCCGGCCGCCTCGTCCAGCTGGCGCTCCATCAGTGTCGGCATCAGGTGGATGACGGTGACTTTCATCCCGCGCAGCGACAGGCCGTGCGCCGCCTCGAGCCCCAGCAGGCCGCCGCCGATCACCACCGCCGCGCCGCCGCCGCGGGCATTGCCGGCTTCGGCCGCGGCGAGCATCTTGTCGACATCGTCAAGGTCGCGGAACGTCACCACACCGTCCAGATCCTTGCCGGGGATCGGCAGGATGAACGGGTCCGACCCGGTGGCGATCAGCAGCTGGTCGTAAGGCTCATGCCGGCCCGACCTGGTGATGACCGACCGCTCCATCCGGTCGATCGCGATCACCGCATCGCCCGAGATCAGGTGGATGTGGTTGTCGTCGTACCACCCTTGCGCGTTGATGATGATGTCATCGAACGCCTTTTCGCCCGACAGCACCGGCGAGAGCATGATGCGGTTGTAGTTCACCCGCGGCTCTGCGCCAAAGATCATGATCTCGAAACGATCGGGATCGCGGGCAAGGATTTCCTCGACCGCACGGCAACCGGCCATGCCGTTGCCGATCACCACCAGCCGCTCACGCGATCCGGCATCCTTCGGGAAGTTCATCGGCGCATTCACATGCAGTCTCCGTGTCGATCGCGCACACGAAAAAGCCGCCTCGCACCAACCCGTTAGGGCTGGTTCGGGCGGCTTCGTTGCCACGCGAAAATCAATGATGGGCGGGGCGGTGATTGCGTCCATCGTTGGACACGGCGCCTGGTTCGCTCTGGTTGCTTATAGCGATTCGCGGCCCCGGCGGCAATCGCTTTTCGCGATTGCAGCAGGAGAGAGATGCCTGCCGTCAAAAGGTGACGTCGACCTCCGCCCACAGCTTCTCGGTGTCTGCGCCGAAGCGACGGGCGTTGTAGTCCGCATACTTTAGCAGGATCGCGTACTGCCTAACCTTGAAGCCGACGCTGGCGTTCCACTCGTCGCCGTAGCGCACGTCGCCGACATCGCTGTCAAAGTGATGAAAGACCACCGACGCGTTCAATCCCTGCACCACCTTGATGCCGTTGAACTTGTACGTCGCACCGGCATAGTAATCGCGCAGGCCGGCGTTGGGTGTGGTCAGGAACAGGTCGGCCCAGCCGTTGAACTTGTGCGCGGTCGCCATCGGCGTCTGCACGGCGCGGCCGTTGTCGCTGCCCAGCTTCTCGTACCCGATCAGGCCATAGAGCGGACCATACGAAAGCCCGCCTTCTCCGGCGACATAGTCCGCCGAATAGCTGACGGGATTGCTCTTCCAGTCCATCTGGCGGGCATAGCTGCCCATCAGGTTCAGCTTCAATTTCAGCGTCAGCGGAAACGCGCCGACCGCACGGACGCCATAAGTCTGCGTATCGGCCAGCAGGGTCGCCAATCCCGGCACCTGCTCCTTGCGATCGTAGTCCAGCAGATAGGCGAATGCCTTGACCTGCACCGGGCCGAGCACGACGCCGGCACCCAGAAAGCCGAATTCGCCGTCGTAAGCCTGGCGTGAACCGGCATCGATGCCGAAGATCGTCCGCTGGCTGCGCGCATACGTGCCATCGAGAGCGACAGGCCCCAGCTTGGCTTCCAGTCGGGCGGCGTCGAACGTCTGTTCGTTCTGCCGCCAGGCGACGCTGCCGACCCAGCGCTGATCGTCGAGATTGATCCGCTGCCGGCCGAGCGTGGCGGTCAGGCCCTTGGTCTTGTACTGCACCTGCAGACGGTTGAGGTCGATGTTCTCGGGATCGGCGACGATCGCGTAACCCGGCCGGCGCTGCCCACTGCCGGTGGCAAAAGGAAGCGCGTTGTAGTCATTGTCGATGCCCAGGGTGCCTTCGCCCTCGGCCAAGAACGACAGTCCGCTCGAATGCTTGAGCTCGAACCCGGCGCGGAGCCGGATGGTCACGGCGTCGGCATCGAGCGTGGGGGTATCGACATGCTCGTAACGCAACCGGCCATCGATGATCGGATCGAACGACAGGTCGGGGCTGATCGCGATTGGATCGCCGGGCTGGTGCTTGTTCGCCGGCGCTGGGGTGCCAGGGGTCAGGTTCTGGGCGTGAGCGGCAGGCAAGGCGAGGACGAGCGGCGCAGCGAGCGCCGCCGCGGTAAGCAGGCGGGTCTTCATCGGTGATCCCTCATGAATCGGGCAGGTATGGAGCGCGGGCCGGATCGCCTGTGTTCAGGCCGATCCGGGCGCACTCGGGAGGATTGGTACGATCAGGTCAGATGCGCACGTCGGTCAGCGCGGCGCCCCAGGTGGTCCGCCAGCGCTTCTTGACCAGCGTCAGCCCGGCGAGCGCGATCAGCGCGAGACCGGCAAAGATCAGGAAACCGAGCGACGTCGTGCCGGTCGCCTTCTTGATATAGCCCAGCGAGCTGGCGAGATAGAACCCGCCGACGCCGCCGCCGAAGCCGACCAGGCCGGTCATCACGCCGATTTCCTTGCGGAACCGCTGCGGCACCAGCTGGAAAACCGCGCCGTTGCCGATGCCGAGGATGCCCAGCGCGGCGATGAACAGCGCGACCGCCGTCACCAGGTTGGCCGGTCCCGTGCTGATGATCACCAGCACGATCGCCGCAAGGATGTAGACCAGCGTCAGCGTCTTGATCCCGCCGAATCGGTCGGCAAAGGCGCCGCCCATCGGCCGCAGCAGCGATCCCGCGAACACCGCGGCCGCCGTGCAGTATCCGGCGATCACCGGGGTCACGCCGAAAGCATCAGTATAGTAGGTCGGCAGCGAGGTGGAGAGACCGACGAAGCCGCCGAACGTGACGAAGTAGAACAGCATGAACCACCAGGCGTCCGCTTCCTTCAGCACTTCGCCATAGGCGGAGAGCGGCTTGGGCGCGGGCTGGTCGGGGCTGTCCTTGGCGGCGATCAGATAATAGATGAACACCGCGATCAGCGGGATCAGTGCCAGGCCGAACACGTTGGTCCAGCCGTATGCCTTGGCGAGCAGCGCGGCGAACAGCGAGGCGAAGACGGTGCCTGAATTGCCCATGCCGGCGATGCCCATCGCCTTGCCCTGATGCTCGGGCGGATACCAGCGGCTGGCCAGCGGCAGCGCGACGGCGAAACTCGCGCCGGCAAAGCCCAACACGACGCCCAGCGCCAGCGTTCCCTCGAACGTCTGGACGCCGAAGTGCCAGGCGCAGAACAGGCCGATGATGACGATGATCTGGCTGATCGTGCCGGTCCGCTTCGGCCCGATGCGATCACCCAGCACGCCGTTGAGCAGCCGCAGCACCGCGCCCGCCAGCGTCGGCAGCGCGACCATCAGGCCCTTCTGCCCGGGATCGAGGCCGAGGTCCTTGGAGATGATCGGCGCCAGCGGCCCGAGCAGCACCCAGCACATGAACGCGACATCGAAATAGAGGAAGGCGGCGATCAGCGTGGGGCGGTGTCCGGCCTGCCAGAAACTGGACTTGCCGGCTGCCGATGGCGGACTGGACGTGGGATAGGCTGTCGAGGCCATGGTCAGGAACTCCTGCGCTTGACGGATGGAAAGAAGGATTGATCCTCACGCCGGCGCACACACGGGTGCACACACGTACGTGAGGGGACGAGCGAATGCGGGATGCCGACGAACTGGTGGCGGCGGTCGGCTTCGCGAGCCGCATCGGCCCGCGTGAGGAGAACCAGGATTTCGGCGGCGTCCATCTCGGCACCGCGACCGAGCGTGCGCGGCACGGCATGATCGCGGCGATCGCCGACGGCGTCAGCGGCGGCAAGGAAGGGCGCGCCGCGTCCGAACTGGCGGTGCGCGCGCTGATCGAGGGGTTCTATGCGATGCCCGACACGCTGGGTCCGGCGCGCGCGATGCAGGTCCCGCTCGCCGCCTACAACCGCTGGCTGCACGCGCAGGGTCGCGGCACGATCATGAACAATTCGGCGACCACCTTCACCGCGTTCGCGCTGCGCGGCCGGCGGGCCCGACTGGTGCATGTCGGCGACAGCCGCGCCTGGCGTTTCTCCGGCGATCGGCTGACCTGCCTGACCACCGACCACGTCCGACCCGAGCCCGACATGCGCCACGTCCTGATCCGCGCGATCGGCATCGAGCCGGAGCTGCGGCTCGACCATGCGACGATCGAACTGGCCGAGCACGACCGGCTGCTGCTGACCACCGACGGCGTCCACGGCACGCTGGGCGCCAGCCGCATCGCCGCGCTGCTGCGCGAAGGCGCAGGGGCCGAGATCACCGCCGATCGGATCGCCGATGCGGCGATCGATGCGGGCACGCGCGACAATGCGACCGTGGTGGTGCTCGATATCGTCCGCCTGCCCCCGCCCGACCATGACGGCATCCTGGCCGGCCTGTCCGAGCTGCCGTTCGTCACCCCGCCCGCGGTCGGTGACAGCATCGACGGTTTCCGTGTCGAACGCGTGCTGAGCACCGGCCGCCATGCGGTGCTGCTCGTCGCCACCGACAGCGAGGACGGGGCCGCCGTCGTGCTCAAGTTCCCGCGGCGCGAGGTACTGTCCGAGCGCGCGCTGCGGCTCGCCTTTGCACGTGAATTGCTGCTGGGCCAGCGGGTCGCCAGCCCGTTCGTGCTGGGCAGCCGGCCGGTGCGGCCCGATCGCCAGACCGTGCTCTACGGCGTGCAGCCGCTGCTCGATGGCGAGACGATGGCGCAGCGGATGGAGCGTGGCCCGGTGCCGATCGCCAGAGGCGTCGAGCAGGCCGTGCGACTGACGCGCGCGGTCGCCGCGCTGCACCGGCTCGACGTGATCCACCGCGACATCAAACCCGACAACGTCATGCTGACCCGTGACGGCGGGCTGAAGCTGATCGATCTGGGCGTCGCGCGACTGCCGCGGGTCGAGGATTTCCGCGATAGCGAGATCCCCGGCACCCCGGGCTTCATGGCGCCCGAGCAATTCGCCGGTAACGCTGGCGATGCGGCCACCGACCAGTTCGCACTGGGCGTCACGCTCTATCGCTGGTTCACCGGCAAGTGGCCGTTTGGCGAGCAGGAGGCATTCCAGCGCCCACGTTTCGGCCGCCCGCCGCCGCCCTCGCACCATCGCAACGATATCCCGAGCTGGCTCGACGATGCTATCCTGACAGCGATCCAGCCCGATCCCGCCGCGCGTTTCGGCGATGTGATCGAACTGCTGCGCGCGCTCGAAGGCGGGGGCGCCCTGCGGGTCGCGCCGCGTCGGCCGGTGCCGCTGATCGAGCGCTACCCGGTGGCGTTCTGGAAGGTGGTCAGCGCGCTGCTGGCGATGGCGCTGGTCGCCTCGCTGCTGCTGCGTTGATACCCCCCTGCCGTCCATCGATCGTGCGCCCTTGTGTCAAACGCGCACGCAAAAAAGCCGCCTCGATACGGGTCCATCGGACCGGATCGGGCGGCGTCGTTGCCACGCATGTCAGTTGATGCCGGATGACCTCGATGCCGCCCAGCTTTGGGCCGCGTCATCTGACGATCGGTGCATTACCTGATTCGGGCGGGCGGCGTAAAGACTTTTTGCGCAGCGCAGCACGATTGCCGGCGCGCCGCTCGCAACCGAAGCGTTATGGCAACCGCGCCAGATAGCCCGCAAGGTCGGCCGGATCGAACACGCTACCGTCGAAGAAGCGATTGCTTTCCAGGGTGATTTGGCCCTGCTGCGTGCCGACCACCGTGGCCTGGACCAGACTGCCTTCGACCTTGGAGCTGGCACCTGGCAACGGCTCGTCCAGCCCGCGCAGGGCGCTGCGATAGACGTCGGGGCGGAACACGCGCGCCGCCTTGGCCGCCTCGGCGGGATCGAACGCGCCCCCCTCCCAGCGGATCATCTGCGTGTAGAGCCACTCGGCCTGGCTGACCCAGGGGAAGTTCGCCGCCTCGCGGTACTGGAACATGAAGTCGGGAAAGTGCACCAGTTCGCCGCCGCGGGCGATCAGCAGGTGGTCCGAGATCGCGCGGCGGATCAGCTCCGGCGAACCGTCGAGGTACTCGGGCCGCGCCAGGATCGCCGCATTGGCGTCCCAGTTCTCGGGATCGACGAAATGCCGGCCGGCACGCACCAGCGCACGGATCAGCGCCTCCATCTCGCCTCGACGCGCCTCGAGCACGCCCTGCTTCATCGCCAGCACTTTTTCAACGCCACGCCGCCAGATCTGCGCGCTGGCCAGCACGATCTCGCCCGCGCCGCGTTCCACCGCGACGCTGTTCCACGGTTCGCCGACGCAGATGCCGTCGACATCGCCCGCTTCCAGCGCATCGGCGCAGAACGGCGGCGCGATGGTGATGATCTCGACATCGGCGTCGGGCCGAATGCCGCAGGCGGCGAGCCAGTAGCGCAGCATGTAGCTGTGGCTGGAATGACGGTGGACCACGCCGAAGCGCAGCGGCCGGCCGGCGGCGTGGCGCTCGGCGACGATCGCGCGCAGCGCCGTGCCGATGCGGGTCGGATCGCCCAGCCGTCCGGGTTCGCCGATCCGTTCGGCAAGTTCGGGCCGTACGGTCACCGCGTTGCCGTTCAGCCCCAGCACGAACGGCGCCGACAACGGCTGCGCCGGCCGCCCCCGCCCGATCGTGACCGCGATTGCCAGCGGCGCGATCATGTGTGCGGCGTCGCTATGGCCATAGAGCAGCCGGTCGAGCACCGTCGCCCAGCTCATGTCGCGCACCAGCCGCAGCGACAGGCCCTCATCCTCGGCAAAGCCGTGTTCGCGCGCCAGGATCGGCAGGCAGGCATCGACCAGAGGCAGGAAGCCGATGGTCAGCTCCGTCGTTCCAGCCTGCGTCATCCCCGCCCTCCTGCGCCCGCGCCGATCAGTTGATCGGCAGTCACCACCGCCTCGGCGATCTCGGCGATCCGGCGTCCCTGATTCATCGCAGTTTTTCGTAATTCGGCATAGGCTTGCGGCTCGGTAAAGCCACGGCTGTTCATCAGGATCCGCTTGGCGCGATCGACCGCGTCGCGTTCGGCCAGCTTGCCCTTGGCATCGGCCAGATCGGCCTGCAACCGGGCAAAGGCGTTGAACCGCCGCACGGTCAGATCGATCAGCGGGCGGATGCGATGCGGCGCCAGGCCATCGACGACATAGGCGGATACCCCGGCGTCGACCGATGCGGCGATCGCCTCGTCGTCGCTCTCATCGACGAACATCGCGATCGGCTTGGCCAGCGCGCGGCTGACGGCGAAGTATTCCTCCAGCATGTCGCGCGATGGATTGCCAAGATCGAGCAGCACGATGTCGGGCGCGATCTCGCCGATCCGTGCGACCAGGCCGCGCCGCTCGGTCAGCACGAAGATCTCGCAGCCGGCGACCGCGGCAAGTCCCTCCTGGATGACCGCTGCGCGCATGGCGCTTTCATCGACGATGGCGATCCGCATGTCTCGCGTTGTGCAATGCACCATGGGGCGATGGCAACGACCGATTTGCTTGTGCCGGCGACAAAGCGCCACAGGCTGCGACCGACTTGAGATTGACTCTCATTATGGGTTGCTTTTGCGATTGGCTCGCAATATCGGCACGGTCATTCACATGGGGGAAAGAATGACCAACTGCATACCCGCCGGCGTTTCGCACCGTACCTTCCTGGCCCTGTCGCTGGTCGGTGCCACACTGTCGCCCGGCATGGTCGCCGCGCAGACTGCGCAAGGTGCGCCGGAGGAAGAACAATCGCTCGGCAGCGTGACGGTGACCGACACGGCGATTGACGAGCAGCCAGGCCGGCGGCTGGAATCGCCCAAGCGGACCCGCACCGTGCGCGACACGCCGCAGACGATCACCGTGCTGACGAACGAGGTGATCGAGCAGCAGAACCTGCTGACCTTGCGCGATGTTCTGTCGACCGTACCGGGCATCACCTTCGGTGCGGGCGAGGCGGGCACCGGCCCGAACGACAACATCAACTTCCGCGGCTATGCCGCCAACAACGACATCACGATCGACGGCGTTCGCGACAGCGCGCAGTATGCGCGCACCGATCCGTTCAACCTTGAACAGCTTGAGGTCACCAACGGCGCGAACTCGGTCATCTCGGGCGCCGGATCGGTCGGTGGCAACATCAACATCGTCACCAAGCGGCCCAAGGCGGACGATGCCTATATCGTCACCGGCGGCGTCGGCACCGCGGATTATTACCGTGCCACGGTCGATCTCAACAAGCGGGTCAACGATTTCGTCGCCTTCCGCCTCAACGGCATGTGGCACCGCAACGACGTGCCCGGCCGCGATGTCGACAACTACAAGCGCTGGGGCATCGCGCCATCGGTGACGCTGGGTATGGATGGCCCGACCGAGGTGACCGTGCAGTACGTCCACCAGGAAGACGACAACATCCCGCAATACGGCGTGCCCTATTACGCAGGCGGGTTGATCCCCGGCACCAGCCGCCGCGACTACTTCGGCTTTCGCAACGTCGACACGCAGCGGATCAACGTCGACATGGCAACGGTCATCGCCGAGCATGAATTCAGCGACCGGGTATCGCTGCGCAACCTCACCCGCTGGCAGGAAGTGCGCCAGCTGACCGTGGTGAACCCGCCGCAGGGCACCTACTGCGTCGCCGCGACCAACCGCACGCCCACGGGCGGGGCCTGCACCGTCAACCTCGGCACCACCGCCGCGCCGATCAACGCCACCGTGCCCGCCGGCTATTACTATCCGAGCGGCCCGCGCGGTACCACGCGCGATACCAAGAACGAGCTGATGTACAGCCAGCTCGATCTGCGCGCGGTGTTCGATACCGGGGCGATCGAGCACACGATCACGCTGGGCGGGTCCGCCGCCTGGGAAAAGTATTCGTTCAACGGCGGCAATTCGCTGCGCAACCCGGACGGCACCAGCGGCTTCGCCCGCCTGCCGCTGATCAACATCGACAATCCCTATGAAGTCGTCACCGGCCCGACCTCGACGTTCTTCACCTATGGCAGCAACGTCTACACGGGCGCGGTCAACTTCATCCGCACTTCTGCCTCATACGGCCAGCAGACCAATGTCGCAGGCTACCTCTTCGATACGATGAAGCTGGGCAAGCTGGAGCTCACCGGCGGCGCCCGGATCGAGCGCAATACGGGCACGTTCCGCACCGACACGATCGCCGGCGTCGCCGTCCCCGCCACCCGCACCACACCCGCGATCAGCCAGGGACAGGTCACCGCGCAGGCGCTGTCGAGCAACTCCGCGACGCTGTTCTCCTATCGCGTCGGGCTGAACTACAAGCCGGTGGAGCAGGTCAGCCTCTACATCGCCTATGGCAATTCGCGCACTCCGTCGCGCAACACCGTCAACGGCGGCTGCACGGCCGAGGGTCCGGGCGTGGTCACCGCGACCTGCAACGTCAGCCCGGAATCGGCCAAGAACTACGAGATCGGCGCCAAGGCCGAACTGTTCGATGGCGGACTGCTGCTGGCGGTCGCCGCGTTCCGCAACGAGCGGGACAAGTACGCGGTGGCAGCGAACGATCCGACCATCACCAACCAGGCTCTGGACGGCCGGGCGCGGGTCGACGGGATCTCGCTGAGCGCGATCGGCAAGATCACCCCGGCGTGGTCGATCACGGCCAACTACACCTATCTCGACAGCGAGTTGCTGCAGTCGGTCTCCGACTACTGCCTCGCCAACCCGGGCGCCAGCGGCGGCACGCCGTTGCGGACCTGCACCAATTCGCTCACCGATCCGAACCCCGGAGCCGGTGCCCAGCTTGCCAACACGCCCAGGCATTCGGGCAGCCTGTTCACCACCTATCGCCTGCCGTTCGGCCTGACGGTCGGCTACGGCTTCACCTATCAGGGACGTTTCCCGTTCACGCAGGTCAGCGCCGGCAACGTCTATTCCAAGGACTACCTCATCCATCAGGGCTATCTGAATTACGAGTTCACCCCGAACCTTTCGGCCCAGGTCAACGTCAAGAACATCGGCAACAAGCTCTACTTCACCCGCATCCGCAACAACGGCTGGGCCACCCCGGGCGAGGCGCGGTCGGCGGTGCTGACGATCACCGCCAAGTTCTGAACCGAACCGGAGAACACCGGCGCGCGGGTTGCCAGCCAACCGCGCGTCGGCAAGGGTGCGCCGCATGATCGTCGAGATTCCCGAGGTCCTGACGCCCGAGGAGATTGAGGACATGCGCACCGCGCTGGCGGCGGCCGACTGGGAAGACGGTCGCGCCTCGGCCGGCCACCGTGCCCAGGGCGTGAAGCGCAACCTGCAACTGCCCGCCGACCATGCCACCGCGCGGCGTCTGGGCGGCCTGATCCTTGACCGGCTGGCACAGACGCCGCTGTTCATCGCCGCGACGCTGCCGCTGCGGCTCGTGCCGCCGCGCTTCAACCGCTATGACGGTGGCGGCACCTATGGCGATCATATCGACAACGCGATCTTCCCGATCCCGGGCACCGATCTGCGCGTACGCAGCGACATATCGGCGACGCTGTTCCTCAGCGATCCCGACAGCTACGACGGCGGTGAACTGGTGATCGAGGATGGCTATGCCCCGCTGCGGGTCAAGCTGCCCGCCGGGCACCTGATCACCTATCCCGGCAGCAGCCTGCACCGGGTCGAGCCGGTCACCCGCGGCGTGCGCCATGCCGCGGTATTCTGGACGCAGAGCCTGGTCGCCTCGGCCGGGCAGCGGCGCATGCTGTTCGAGATGGACTGCGCGATCCAGTCGCTGACCACGGATCACCCCGAGCATGCATCGATCGATGCGCTGACCAACGTCTATCACAACCTGCTGCGGCAATGGTCGACGACCTGAGCGGCCAGGTCTCACCCCGTCCGCCGCTCACCGCGATCCCGGACGATATCCGCACGCTGGCCGATTACGAGCGCCACGCCGCGGCGCACCTGGCCGCGGCGACCTGGGCGCATGTGCAGGAGGGACTGGAACCCGGCCTGACCCTGCGCGACAACCGCGCGGCGTTCGATCGCTGGCGCCTGCTCCCGCGGGCGCTGGCTGACCTGACCGGCGGCACGACCGCGATCGATCTGGCAGGTAACAGGCAAGAGACACCGATGCTGCTCGCGCCGCTCGCCTATCAGCGGCTGGCGCATCCCGACGGCGAACTCGCGACGATCCGCGCGGCGACCGCGCTGGGCATCGGCGCGGCGGTGAGCACGCTTGCCAGCCATACGATTGAGGCGATCGCCGCCGCCCGCGCCGATGCGGCGGCGCAACTGCGGCGTACACCCGCGCCGCTGTGGTTCCAGCTCTATCTGCAGCCACGGCGGGAGGACAGTCTGGCGCTGCTGCGCCGGGCCGAAGACGCCGGGTACGGCGCAATCGTGCTGACGATCGATGCGGCAGTGAAACGCGCCTCGTTCCCGCTGCCGCCGGGGGTGGAGGCGGTCAACCTTGCCGGCATGGCGCGCCCGCGCCAGACCACGAGCGCCGGAGGCGCGATCCTGTTCGGCACGCCGCTGGTCGATGCCGTGCCCGGCTGGGCCGATGTCGCCTGGCTGCGCGCAGCCACGTCGCTGCCGGTGCTGGTCAAGGGCATGGTCACCGGTGCGGAGCTTGACCGACTGGTGGACGAAGGTGTCGACGGCCTGATCCTGTCCAATCACGGCGGCCGCGTGCTCGATGGCCTGCCCTCACCCGTGGCGATACTGGAAGCGGTCGCCGGGCAAGTGGCGGGGCGGATGGCGCTACTGGTCGACGGCGGCGTACGCAGCGGCACCGACATCGCCAAGGCATTGTGCCTGGGGGCTGACGCGGTGTTGCTGGGCCGGCCGCTGATGCACGCGCTGGCGGTCGCGGGCATGGCCGGGGTCGCGCATGCGCTGCAATTGCTGCGGGTCGAGCTGGAATTCACCATGGTGCAACTCGGCTGTCGCACTGTCGCCGACCTGACGCGCGACAGGCTGATCCGGCACGACGGCTGAGCATCGCTGCGACATTTTCGAAAAGCTTGACGATCGATGCAAACTGGTGTGGTTCGCGGTGATGATCACGAAAAAGCGGATGAGATTGCGCCCGATGAAGACGGCATTGAAACCGATCGTCGCGCTGGCCTGTTTGACCCCGATGATCATCGAACCCCCGGCAGCCGATGCCGCTCCAGCCGCCACGGCGACAAGCGCCGATCCCTACATCTGGCTTGAGGATATCTCCGCCCCCCGATCGCTCGCGTGGGTGGAGCAGGAGAACGTCCGCACGCTGGCGGTGCTCGAACGCGACCCGCGCTATGCCGGGTTCTATGCCGATGCATTGCGCATCGCCGAGGCGACCGACCGCATCCCCTCGCCGAACATGATTGGGAACCGCATCGTCAACTTCTGGCAGGACGCCGGGCATGTGCAGGGCATCTGGCGCACGACCACGCTCGACAGCTACCTGACCGCGACCCCTGCGTGGAAGACGCTGATCGATCTCGATGCATTATCGGCGTCGGAGAAGCAGACCTGGGTCTGGCACGGCGCCGACTGCGAGCCGCTGGCGGAAAAGCGCTGCCTGGTGAACCTGTCAGCCGGCGGCGAAGACGCGGTGACGGTGCGCGAGTTCGATATGGACACCGGCGCATTTGTACCCGGCGGCTTCACCCTGCCGACGTCCAAGCAGAACGTGACCTGGGAAAGCATCGACAGCCTGCTGGTCGCGCGCGACTGGGGCGCGGGCACGATGACCGCTTCGGGCTATCCGTTCGTCGTCAAGCGTCTCACGCGCGGCGCGCCGCTCGATCAGGCGGCGGAAATCTATCGCGGCAAGCCCAGCGACGTGTCGGTGCAACCGATCTCCCTGGTCGACGGACAGGGCAACAGCGTCACGCTGATCGTGCGCGGTGTCACGTTCTTCGAATTCGAGACCTACCGCGTCACGCCGCAGGGGGTCGTGCGGCTCGACCTGCCGGCCAAGGCGAATGTCCAGGGCCTGCTGAACGGCAAGCTGATCGTCGGGCTGGATCAGGACTGGTCGCCCGCCGCCGGCGGTACGTTCACGGCGGGATCGATCGTCGCGGTCGATCCGGTCGCCGGGGCCAGGCCTTCGCTGATCTTCGCGCCGACGGCCCGCCAGTCGGTCGAGGGCATCACCGTCACCCGCGATGCGGTGGTCGCGGCGATCTATGACAACGTGCGCGGTCAGGCCTGGCGCTTCACGCCCGAGGCCGGCGAACGCTGGAATAGCGCGCGGCTGGCGCTGCCCGACAATGCCTCGGTCAATCTCGTCAGCAGCCAGCGCACCAGCGACCGGGTGTTCCTGTCGGTGCAGAGCTTCACCACCCCGGCGACGCTGTGGCTGACCGACGAGCGTGGGGGATCGCCGAAGTCGGTCAAGACCACGCCCGCGCGGTTCGACGCCGCAGGTCTCGTCACCGAGCAGTTCGAAGCGACATCGAAGGACGGCACGAAGGTGCCATACTTCGTGGTCCATCGCCGCGACACGAAGCTCGATGGTACGACACCGACGATCATGACCGCATACGGCGGCTTCCAGGCATCGATGACGCCGAGCTACCTCAATTCCACCGGCAAGCTGTGGCTGGAAAAGGGCGGCGCGTTCGTGCTCGCCAACATCCGCGGTGGCGGCGAGTTCGGACCGAAGTGGCACGAAGCCGGGCTCAAGACCAAGCGGCAGGTGATCTATGACGATTTCGCCGCCGTCGGTGACCATCTCGTGCGCCGCCGCATCACCTCGCCGCGTCGCCTCGGCATCTATGGCGGCTCCAACGGCGGTTTGCTGATGGGTGTCGAGATGACGCAGCGGCCCGACTTGTGGCATGCGGTGGCGATCCAGATCCCGCTGCTCGACATGCTGCGCTATGAGAAACTGTCCGCCGGCGCATCGTGGGTGGGCGAATACGGCAGCATGAGCGTACCCGCCGAGCGCGCATTCTGGGAGAAGACTTCGCCGTACCAGGCGCTGCGCCGCGACGCGAAGTACCCGGAGCCATTCATCTGGACGACGACCAAGGATGATCGCGTCGGCCCGGTCCAGGCGCGCAAGTTCGCCGCCCGCATGAAGGAATATGGCCATCCCTATCTCTATTGGGAGAACACCGAGGGCGGGCACGGCGCCGGTGCGAACCTGCGGCAGTCGGCACGCGCCAAGGCGCTGGAGATGGTCTATTTCACGCGCAAGCTGATGGACGATTGAGCGCGATCCGCCCACACCGACCGACTAACCAGCTTTGACGGGGATCGCGATGCGAACGACGACGACTGCCGCGATTCTCGCCCTGTTGCTGGCCTCCACGGCCCATGCGGCGGCGGACACCACCGCGCATCCGCAGGCAGAGGCAAAGGCGCTCGACCTCGCCAAGCAGGCGATCGCGCTGCGTTCGGTGTCCGGTCCCGGCAACCAGACGCCGCAGGTCGCCGCGCTGTTCCGCCAGGCGCTGGTCGCGGGCGGCTTCGCGCCCGGTGAGGTGACGATCACCCCGCTGGAAGATACCGCCTACCTGATCGGCCGCTGGCCGGGCAGCGACCCTGCGCTCAAGCCGCTGGTCATCTCGGGCCACATGGACGTGGTGGAGGCCAAGCCCGCCGACTGGCAGCGCGATCCTTTCACCCCGGTGGTGGAGGACGGCATCCTCTATGGCCGCGGCGCCAGCGACATGAAGCTCGACGGCGCGCTGGCGATCGCCGCGCTGGTCGAACTGAAGCGCCAGGGCTTCAAGCCGCGCCGCACGATCATCATCGAGTTTTCCGGCGATGAGGAAACCGCGATGAAGACCAGCAAGATCATCGCCGACACATTGCGCGATGCCGAGATGGTGCTCAACGTCGATGGCGGCGGCGGCTCGCTGGACGAAGCGACCGGGCGCCCACGCTACTTCGTCTGGTCGGGTGCGGAGAAGACCTATGCCGACTTCCGCCTGACGGTGACCAACCCCGGTGGCCATTCCTCGATGCCGCGCCCGCAGAACGCGATCGTCCAGCTGGCCGATGCGCTTGCGCGGATCGGCGCCTATCAATTCAAGCCCGAACTGAACGCCCTGACCCGCGCCTCGCTGGCGCAGCAGGCGCAATACGAGGATGCGGTGACTGGCAAGGCGATGCGCGCGTTCGTCGCCAACCCCGCCGACAGGCAGGCGATCGCGACGCTCACCGCCAACCCGACGACGGTGGGCAAGATCGGCACGACCTGCGTGGCGACGATGGTCGAAGGCGGCCATGCGCTCAATGCGCTGCCGCAGCGCGCCACCGCCAACGTCAACTGCCGCATCTTTCCCGGTCATGGCCGTGCCGAGATCCTCGCCGAACTGAAGCGTGTCGCCGCCGATCCCGCGGTCGTCATCACCGACGTGACCGAAGGCTCGGAGGAAACCGACGCCTCCCCCATGCGGCCGGACCTCATCGCCGCGGTCGAGACATCGATCCACAAGGTCTACCCCGGCATCGCGGTGTTCCCCGGAATGTCATCGGGCGCCAGTGACAGCATGTATTCGCGCAAGCTGGGCACCCCCAGCTATGGCGTCAGCCCGATGTTCGCCAAGGAATCCGAGGATTTCAGCCACGGGCTCAACGAGCGCGCACGGATCAGCAACATCCGCCCGGCGATCACCTATTACCTGACGCTGATCCCGCAGCTCTCACGCTGAACCGCCTGCCGGACGCACGGCGAACTGGCGGGTTGCACTGCACAATGCTAGGCGCGCGGTCATGTTGCAGATCAACGACCTTACCGTCCGCCTCGGCGGGCGTACCATCCTCGATGCCGCCACCGCCGCGGTGCCGCCGCGCAGCCGCGTCGGCCTGATCGGCCGCAACGGCGCGGGCAAGTCCACGCTGATGAAGGCGATCATCGGCCAGATCGAACCCGACGGCGGCGAGGTCGACATGCCCCGCCGCGCGCGGATGGGGTACATCGCGCAGGAGGCACCCAGCGGCACTTCGACCCCGTTCGACACGGTGATCGCCGCCGATGTCGAGCGCACCGCCCTGCTGGAGGAAGCGGAAACCTGCACCGACCCCGACCGGCTCGGCGACGTGCATGAGCGCCTGCTGGCGATCGACGCCTACTCGGCGCCGTCACGTGTCGCGCGCATCCTCATCGGCCTCGGGTTCGACGAGGCCATGCAGGCCGAACCGCTCGACAGTTTCTCGGGCGGGTGGAAGATGCGGGTCGCGCTGGCCGCGCTGCTGTTCTCCGCGCCCGACGTGCTGCTGCTCGACGAGCCGTCGAACCACCTCGACCTCGAGGCGACGCTATGGCTGGAGAACTTCCTCAAAGGCTATCCCGGCACGCTGCTGGTGATCAGCCACGAGCGTGACCTGCTGAACAACGTGGTCGACCACATCCTCCACCTGCAGGGCGGCAAGCTGACGCTCTATCCCGGTGGCTACGACAGCTTCGAGCGGCAGCGGGCCGAGCGCGCCGCGCAGATCGCCGCGACGATGGCGGCACAGGATCAGCAGCGCGCACGGCTGCAGGATTACGTCGCGCGCAACAGCGCCCGCGCCTCGACCGCCAAGCAGGCGCAGTCGCGCGCCAAGATGCTGGCCAAGATGCAGCCGATCGCCGCGATGATCGACGATCCGACGCTGACCTTCAACTTCCCCAATCCGGCCGAGCTGAAGCCGCCGCTGATCACGCTCGATTTCGCCTCGGTCGGCTACAAGGCCGATGCGCCGCCGGTGCTGCGCCGGCTGAACCTGCGGATCGATCCCGACGAGCGGATCGCGCTGCTCGGCCGCAACGGCAACGGCAAGACCACGCTCGCGCGCCTGATCGCCGGGCAGCTCGCCCCGATGGAAGGCGCGATGAACGCGTCGACCAAGATGCAGATCGGCTATTTTACACAGTATCAGGTCGAGGAACTGGCGGGCGACGACACGCCGCTGGAGCACATGACCCGCGCGATGGAAGGTCAGCCGACCAAGAACGTGCGCGCGCAGCTCGGCCGGTTCGGCTTTCCCGGCGCCAAGGCGACGACGCCGGTGGCGCAGCTTTCGGGCGGCGAGCGGGCGCGGCTGGCGCTGGCGCTGGTCACCCGCAACGCGCCGCACCTGCTGATCCTCGACGAGCCGACCAACCACCTTGATGTCGATGCACGCGAATCGCTGGTGCAGTCGCTTAATGCCTATGAGGGCGCGGTCATCCTGATCAGCCACGATCGCCACATGGTGGAGCTGACCGCCGACCGGCTGGTGCTGGTCGATGAAGGCACCGCAACCGACTACCCCGGCAGCGTCGACGATTACATCGACTTCATCCTCGGTCGGAACCAGCCCCGCGGCGAAGGCAAGCCCAAGGCGAGCAAGGCCGACAAGAAGACCATCGCCCGCGACCGTGAAGCCCAGCGCGCGCTGAAGAAGCAGGTCAGCGAGGCGGAGAAGGCGGTCGCCCAGTTGCAGGCGCAGATCTCGGCGATCGACAAGGCGATGTTTGATCCCAAGGCGGCGACGGCCGATCTCGCCAAGCTGACCGTTGGCGATCTTTCGCGCCGCCGCGCCGATCACGCCAAAGAGCTGGAAAAGGCGGAAGCCGCCTGGCTTGCGGCGATTGAATCGCTCGACAGTCAGGCCGCCTGATTTGACCTATCCCCGGCTGCGTGCCGATGCCTTCGACCGTGCTGGCTTCCTGCGCGACACCTGGCAGCAGCGTCCGCTGCTGATCCGCAATCCGTGGGAGGCCTGGGTCAACCCGATCGATCCCGATGAACTCGCCGGGCTCGCCTGCGAGGATGGCGTCGAGGCGAGGCTGGTCGAACAGGCGCGTAAAAAGCCGCTGGTCGAGCAGGGGCCGTTTGCACAAACACGCTTCGGCAAGCTCGATCGTGCACCGTGGACGCTGCTGGTGCAGGCGGTCGACCAGCATGTGCCCGAGGTGGCCGCGCTGATCGAGGCGTTCCGCTTCATCCCCAACTGGCGGATCGACGATGTCATGATCAGCTGTGCCGGCGAAGGCGGCGGCGTCGGCGCGCATTTCGACCAGTACGACGTCTTCCTGATCCAGGGGCTGGGCCGGCGGCGCTGGCAGGTGGGCGGCCTGTGCGACGACAGCACACGCCTGCTGCCGCATGACGAACTGCGCCTGCTCGCGGACTTCCAGCCGACCGAGGAATGGGTGCTCGAACCCGGCGACATCCTCTATGTGCCGCCACGGATCGCGCATGACGGCGTGGCGATCGGTGATGACTGCATGACCTACTCGATCGGCTTTCGCGCGCCCTCGCGTGGTGAGCTCATCTCGAACTGGTGCGACCACCTGCTCGAACAGGCGCAGGAAGAGGATCGTTATGCCGATCCCGGCCTGCCGGCGCAGGCCAACCCCGGCGAAATCACCGCAGAAGCGATCGCCGCGCTGCACGCGATGGTCACCGAGCGGCTGCAGGATCGCGCCGGTTTCGCGCGATGGTTCGGTCAATACAGCAGCACGCCCAAGTACCCAGAACTCGACTGGTCGCCCGATGCGCCGATCACGATCGATGATCTGGAGGATGGCTGCATCCTGTTCCGCAATCCGGCGAGCCGGTTCTCGTTCGTGCGGCAGGCGTCCGATCGCGTCATGCTGTTCGTCGATGGTGACGTGCACGACTGCGCCGGGCCGACTGCGGCGCTGGCCGAGCGGCTCTGCGCGCATGACCGGCTGACGATCGATGCGGCGCTGCGATCGGGCGGGCCGGCGGCGCTGATCGTCCGGCTGTTCAATCAGGGCAGTCTGGCGTTCATCGAGGAAGACTGACCGCTCACACCGTGAGCAAGCGCCATTCGCCCGGCGCGATGCCATCGAGCGACCAGTCGCCGATCCGCCAGCGTACCAGCCGCAGGGTGGGGAAGCCGACCGCGGCGGTCATCCGCCGCACCTGTCGGTTGCGGCCTTCGGCGATGGTCAAACGGATCCAGCAGTCGGCGACACTCTTGCGGTAACGCACCGGCGGATCGCGCGGCCATAGCGTGGGCGGGTTGATCCGATCGGTCATGGCCGGCCGGGTCAGCCCGTCCTTCAGCCGTACGCCTGCACGCAGGGCGGCCAGCGCGGCATCATCAGGCTCACCCTCCACTTGTACGAGGTAGGTCTTGGGCAGCTTGAAGCGCGGATCGGCGATGCGGGCCTGGAGGCGTCCGTCGTCGGTGAGCAGCAGCAGCCCTTCGCTGTCGCGGTCCAACCGCCCGGCCGGATAGACGCCGGGCAAGGCGATGAAGTCGGACAATGTGCGGCGAGGCGTACCATCGGCGAGAGTTGCAGCACCAACATCGGTGAACTGCGACAGCACATTGAACGGTTTGTTGAACAGGATCAGCCGCGACATCGCCTCGCCTTACTCCGACGCGCCGGGGATGGCACCCCGGACGCCATCTGCATGCACGATGCGGCACTCACCAAGCAGATCCAGAATTAGACTTTTGTTAATCTTGCACTTTCCCAGCGAAAACTTGGCGCGTCCCATATTGTCTAACCAAATCATTATTATCGCAAAGTATTCGCGCTTTGCCCGGCAGCGCACGAAACCTAACCCGATGCGGGCGGTTCGGTCTTCTATCATACAGGGAGATATCCGGATGGCCGGTTTCACTGCTTCAAATTCATGCCGCGCGTTGTTCACCGCGGCACTGCTTGCGACCACGACCGCTGCGTTCGCCCAGTCACCACGCTCGATCAACGCACCCCCGCCACCGCCGCCCGCACCCGTCGCCACGCAGCCGGCACCCGCCGCAGCCGACATGCAGGCGGTGCTCGATGCGACCGCGGCGCTGGGCGGCAAGCCGATCGAGACGTTGACCCCGGTCAAGGCGCGCATCCAGCCCACCCCGGCCGATGGTGCCAAGGCGGTGATGCGCAAGATGGGCATGTCGACCGCGCCCGATCCTGCGGTGACGACGCAGGATGTCGCTTATGGCGCCGATCCGATGCAGTTCGCGCGCATCTATCGCCCGGCCGCGGCGACGGGCGGTGCACCGCTGCCGGTCGTCGTCTACTTCCACGGAGGCGGCTGGGTGATCGCCGACGTCAACGTCTATGACGCGACGCCGCGGCTGATGGCCAAGCAGCTGAACGCGATCGTCGTTTCGGTCGAATACCGCCACGCGCCCGAGTTCAAGTTCCCCTCTCAGCATGAGGATGCCGCCGCGGCCTATCGCTGGGTGCTGCAGAATGCCGCATCGTGGGGCGCCGATCCGGCCAAGGTCGTGCTGGCGGGCGAAAGCGCCGGCGGCAACCTGGCCGTCGCGACCGCGATCTACGCGCGTGACAACGGGCTGACCGCGCCGCTGCATATCCTGTCAGTCTACCCGATCGCCAACACCTCGCCCAAGCTGCCCTCGCGGATGGACGCGGCCAACGCCAAGCCGCTGAATACGCCGATGCTCAAGTGGTTCGGCTATTACTATTCGAGCACGATGGCGGACATGCGCGATCCGCGGCTGAACCTGGTCAAGGCGAACCTGCGCGGCCTGCCGCCGACGACGATCGTCAACGCGCAGATCGATCCGCTGCGCTCGGACGGTGAGACGCTGGCACAGGCGATGAAGTCCGCCGGCGTCCGCGTCGAACAGCGCACGTTCCCGGGTGTGACGCATGAATTCTTTGGCATGGGTAAGGTCGTTCGTGGTGCCTACGATGCGGAAAACTATGCGATCGGCCGCGTCCAGGCGGCGCTCACCAAGTAATTCTCTGGCCAATCGTAAGTAAAAATAGAACCATTGGAGTACCTGCCATGAAGACCCTGATGTTTGCGGCGCCCGCGCTGCTGCTTGCCACGCCTGCGCTAGCGCAAGTCATGTCGCCGGCCGAATACGTTGCCACCGCCGGTGCCAGCGACCTCTACGAGCGCACGTCGAGCCAGATCGTGCTGGAAACGACGACCAATCCGAAAGTCCGCGCGTTCGCGCAGATGATGATCACGCAGCACACCAAGAGCACCGCCGACGTCAAGGCTGCGGCGGCGAAGTCCCGTGTCCGCCCGGCCCCACCGGCGCTCACGCCGTTGCAGACCGAACTGGTGACGGAGCTGCGAGCCGAGCAGGGCCCGGCGCGCGATGCGGCCTATGTCGCGCAGCAAAAGGCGTCGCATAACCAAGCACTCTCGGTGCAGCAGGCCTATGCGGCCGAAGGCACCGCGCCTGCGCTGCGCACCACTGCTGCGGCCATCGTTCCCGTCGTGCAGAGCCACATCGAGATGTTGAAGACCATGTGATCCGCAAGGGCGCGTGCCCTCTGGCGATGACGAAGGCGGAAGGCACGGTCACACATGCCTTCCGCCTTTTTCGTGTCCGTTATGCCGGGCGCGATACCCACCCATAGCCGGCCTATCGCGCCGCCAACCAAACCTTGGATTGACAGTCCGTTACTCAAGCCAATAGGTAGAGATTAACGGAACGTCAGATGGCCAGGCAGTCGTTTCGTTTTCATCCCCTGGCCCGCGGCTCTTGATAGGGAAGCAGCTTGCTCCGCGTTACCAACCGCTAAAGCGCGCGAAGCGCGGTCATCACGGCCGGGCTCGTGTTCCCTCACGCTGACGATGAGGTGATACGATGCGAATGTGTTGCACCAACTGAGAAGATACGGGGCGCGGCGTGCCGAGCACGTCCGGCGCCGGTTGGGTCAGTAACCAGACAGTTCCCCCAGCCCCCGCGGGCCGGCTTCGGCCATCCCGCGTCCCGTGAAGTCGTGCCTTGGGAAACCAGGGCCCAATACCGGCATGCCCGATCGGTCCCGAGCACCTCGCTTTGGGAAGCGAGGACGTGCGCCTGACGCGATGACCCGTTTTTCCCGAGGAGCTTCCACGATGTCCACCCTGATCGACACTTATCCCAACGCCAAGGATCCCGCCGCCTCGCTCGACATCCGCCCGGTCGGTGGCCGCATCGGCGCCGAAATCCGCGGCGTGCAGCTCTCCGGCGATCTTGACGACGGCACCGTGCGTGAGATCGAGGCCGCACTGGTGCGGCACAAGGTGATCTTCTTCCGCGGCCAGCAGCACCTCGACAATGCCGAGCATGAAGCCTTCGCCGGCCTGTTCGGCGATCCCGTCGCGCATCCGACCGTCCCTGTCGCCGAGGGATCGCGCTACCTGCTCGATCTCGACAGCAAGGAAGGCTACGCCGCATCGAGCTGGCACACCGACGTGACCTTCGTCGATGCCTATCCCAAGGGATCGATCCTGCGCGCGATCACCATCCCGGAGGCGGGTGGCGACACCGTCTGGGCCAATACCGAAACCGCCTATGAAGGGCTGCCCGAACCGCTGCGCCAGCTCGCCAACAACCTCTGGGCGCTGCACACCAACGATTACGATTATGCCGCACAATATGGCGTCAGCCAGCAATCGCCGCAGGGGCAAAAGGACCAGGCGCTGTTCCAGCGGCAGGTGTTCGCGTCGACCGTCTATGAAACCGAGCATCCGGTGGTGCGCGTCCACCCGGTCTCGGGCCAGCGCAGCCTGCTGCTCGGCCACTTCGTCAAGAGCTTCGTCGGGCTGAACCAGAAGGATTCGACCCGGCTGTTCAACATCCTGCAGGACCACATCACGCGCGAAGAGAACGTCGTGCGCTGGCGCTGGCAGGCGGGCGACGTGGCGTTCTGGGACAACCGCGCGACGCAGCATCGTGCGGTCGCCGACTTCGCGCTCCAACGCCGCACGCTGCGCCGCGCGACGGTAACCGGCGACGTGCCGGTCGGCATCGACGGACGCACCAGCCGCACCGTGAAGGTGGAGACCCGGGGCCAGACGCAACCTGCCTGATCCGCCGGCCTGATCCTTCGCCGAACAGCCTGCCAGCAAGGCGCCGCGGACCGGATCGCTTCCGGATCGCGGCGCCGGTAGCCGCACCAGCACGGAAGACTCCGCACCATGGCCACCACCTTCTCCCCGGACCTCGCGCTTCCGCCAAGGCGGACGGCGACCCGGCAGCCGGCACCGCCCGTCAATGGCCGGCTTCCCGCCGGAAGACTGGCGGCGTTCGCCTCGCTGTCGGCGCCGGTCTACGCCTCGCAGCTGCCGCTCAACAACTTCCTGCCCGCAGCATATGCGCAGCATTTCGGCATTCCGCTGGTCGCGCTGGGCACGATCTTCCTGCTCGAGCGGCTGTGGGGCACGATCGCCGATCCGCTGGTCGGCGCGCTCAGTGATCGCACCCGCAGCCGCTTCGGCCGGCGCAAGCCGTGGATCGTCGCGGGCATCGTGGTCTATGCGCTGAGCACGTTCGCGCTGTTCTTTCCGCCCGCATCGGTGACGCCGCTCTACCTCGGTGTGACCCTGTTCATATTCTACTTCGGCTGGTCGATGATCCAGATCCCCTATCTGGCGTGGTCAGGGGAACTCAGCAGCGGCTATCACGAGCGCACCCGCGTCGCGACATACGTCACCGTCGCCAGCTCCGTGTCGCTGATGGGGATCATGCTGCTACCGGTGCTGATCGACCAGATCCGGCCGGGCGACCAGATGCTGCGGCTGGGCGCCATGGGCGGCGTGATCCTGGCAGCGCTGCTGCCCACCGCATGGCTGGCGCTGCGCTCGTTCCCCGAAAGCTCGGCGCCTGCGGTCCCCGCCGGACCACGCCCCGGTGCACTGGCGACGCTCCGCATCGTCGTGCGCGAGAAGCTGCTCGTGCGCATCCTGCTGTCCGACCTGTCGGTCACGTTCGGCCAGGGCGTGCGCAACGTCCTGTTCCTGTTCGTCATCACCATCTACATGGGCCTGCCGCAATGGGGCAGCGCGCTGATGCTCGGCCAGTACGTCTTCGGCATCGCCGCGGGGCCGGTCTGGATGACGATCGCGCAGCGTTTCGGCAAGCATCGCACCGCGATCGCCGGCGAGCTGATGCAGATGGCGATCAACCTTGCGCTTGTGCTGATCGTGCCCGGCGGCTTCGGCCTGCTGCTGGCGCTGACCGTGGCGCAGGGCATGACGCAAGGGTCGGGCAACCTGATGCTGCGATCGATGGTCGCCGATGTCGCCGACCGACACCGGCTGGAGACGGGGGAGGATCGCACCGCGCTGTTCTTCTCGACCTTCAGCCTGTCGATGAAGGCGGGAATGGCGCTGGCCGTCGGCATCGCGCTGCCGCTGGTGTCCTACGCAGGCTTCAACCCGGCCGCGGCGCATAACACGCCCGAGGCATTGCGGGCGCTGGTGCTGGTCTTCGCGCTTGGTCCGGCGCTGGCGCATCTGGGATCGGCGCTGCTGCTGCGCGGCTTCCCGCTGGACGAAACCGCGCATGGCCGCATCCAGCAGGCGCTCGACCGCCGGGCCACGGCGCATGCCTGACGCCATGATCCGTGATGCCATGACCAGCCACTGACGTCCCCCTCGCCCGGCCGGCCGACCCGACACCTCCGGCCGGGCACCTTTTTGCCAGATCCATTCACCGCGGAGCCGCCCCGGCTCCGTACCCTTTCGCATGCCCAGCGTCCGCGCCGGGGCACGTTCGTCCAGACAAGAAAAATACAGGGAATTGATAATGCGTCCTCTCGATCACCTCCTGCGATCTACCGTCGCCACTCTGGCTCTGGTCGCGGCAACCCCGGCGATGGCCGCCGATGCGGCGGCAGCGCCCGCTGCACCGGCCGCCGACCAGGCATCGCTGCTGCCGGCCGAGGATGCCGATGCGGGCGGTGGTGACGCCATCGTCGTCACTGCAAGGCGGCGCGAGGAATCGGCGCAGGACGTGCCGATCGCGCTCAGCGTGATCGGCGCCGAGGCTCTGCAACGCAGCGGCAACTACAACCTCAACCAGCTGCAGCAGCTCGTCCCCAGCCTGCAGGTGATCAACAGCAATCCGCGCAACAGCGTGATCAACATCCGCGGGCTGGGCGCCAACTCCTCGATCGCGGTGGACGGGCTGGAATACGGCACCGGCTTCTATGTAGACGGCGTCTATTACGCCCGGCCCGGCCAGACGCAGTTCGATCTGATCGACCTGCAGCGGGTTGAGGTGCTGCGCGGTCCGCAGGGCACGTTGTTCGGCAAGAACACCACCGCCGGCGCGATCAACATCACCACGCGTGAGCCCGATCTGACCTCGCCCGACCTCACCGCCGAGGGCTGGCTGGGCAATTACAACTTCCACCAGATCCGCGCTTCGGGCTCGATCCCGATCGTCAGCGACAAGGTGGCGGTGCGGCTCACGGTCTCCGACACGCACCGCGACGGCTTCCTGCGCAACGCCTTCGACAACAGCGATGCGCAGGATTACGACAACTTCTCGGTCCGCGGCCAGCTGCTGATCAAGCCGGCGGACGCGCTGAAGATCCGGATCATCGGCGATTATTCGAAGCAGAAGCAGCACTTCATGGTGACGCTGTTCGATGGTTATTTCACCAAGTACGCCAACGGCCAGACGATCGGGAACAACATTTTCGATCGCGCCGCCCGCACCGGCTATACGCTGCCCGACACCAACGTGTTCGCCCGCTTGGCGAATTCGAACTCGCCGTTCCAGGCCAACATGAAGAGCTATGGCGTGTCGGGTCAGGCCGACTGGGATCTGGGCGCGGCGACGCTGACCTCGATCACCGCCTATCGCTGGTGGGACTGGTATCCGACGAACGATATCGACGGCACCGCGCTGTCGATCAACCTCAAGGGGCAGCAGCAGAACTTCCAGCGCCAGTTCAGCCAGGAACTGCGCATCTCCTCCAACGGCACTAACAAGATCGATTACGTCGCAGGGCTGTTCTATTTCTGGCAGGTGATCCGCGGCTATGGCGCGACGCAGTACGGGTCGGACTTCGCCGCCTGGAACCTGCCCGGCAGCACGCCTGCCGCGACGATCGCCAACACCAATCTGGCGCTGACCAATTTTGAGGCGGACAGCTACTCCGATCCGCGTACGCGCAGCTATGCCGCGTTCGGTCAGGCCGACTGGCACATCACCGATAGGCTGACGCTGACCGGCGGCCTGCGCTTTACCCATGAGGACAAGACCGGATCGTTCTCCCGCTTCCAAATCGCCGGCAGCGGGCTTGATCTGTCGGGCCTCAGCCCGGCGCAGCTGGCGCAGGTGCTGGCGATCCGCAACGCGCCGGCCAACCAGCTTTCGCCGCTGAGCTTCTCGGCCAAGGTCAAGGACGATGCGCTTTCGGGCCTGGCGTCGCTGAGCTACAAGGTCACGCCCGATGCCCTGCTTTATGCCAGCTACTCGCGCGGCAGCAAATCGGGCGGGCTCAACGTCACGGCCGGCGGCGCCAGCCGGCCGGTGGTCGATCCGGAGAAGGTCAACGCCTATGAGATCGGCCTGAAATCGCAGCTGCTCGACCGCAAGCTGACGGTCAACCTCGCCGCCTTCCTTACCGAGATCACCGATTACCAGAGCACGATCAGCGAGCCGGTCGGCCAGACCTCGTCATCGATCCAGTACATCGCCAATATCCCCAAGGTGCGATCGAAGGGGGTCGAGGCGGACATCAGCTATGCACCGGCATCGTGGATCACACTGTCGACATCACTCGCCTACACCGATGCGCGTTTCGTCGACTTCACCAACTCGCCGCAGAAGGCGGAACTGCTGATCCCCGGCACGCTGCAGATCCAGGACTTGTCGGGCAAGCGGCTGCCAAACGTGTCGAAGTTCGCCTACACCGCAACCGTCGACGTGCAGCAGCCGATCAATGAGACGCTGAGCATCTATGGCCGCGCCGACTGGCTGCACCGGTCAAGCTTCAACAGCACCGGCACGCTCAGCGCCTATGGCGTGATCCCCGCCTATGGCGTGCTCAACGCGCGGGTCGGCCTGCGCCGCGGGCCGATCGACCTGTCGTTCTGGGCGCGCAACCTGCTGGACAAGAACTACTACGTGACCCGCACCGCCTCTGCGTTCGGGCTCATCAGCGGCCTGCCCGGCGATCCCGGCACTTATGGCGCGACCGTCAGAATTACGCTGTAAACCGGCGCCTTGCGATCGGCCCGTCCTGTTCCCCAAGCCGTCCGCCGGATGGTGCGGGAACAGGACGGCTTGCGAGGCATTTCGACCATACTGACGGCGACGTATCAATTGTTAATGGACGGTCCTTTAATAGTGATCCGGCCATTTGTTTTATTCCACAGCTGGAACCCGCGGCAGAACACACTCGTTCAACAATACAGAACGACTTCGCGGAGTTAACAAATGGCAAGTCTCCCCTTGGAGACCATCGAACGATCACAGTTTCGAAATGATTCTTTTCAACGGAATCTCGCAAATTGGAATCGTCAACGTCTTTCCCCCAAGTTTCCAGAGGATTCGTGGCGGTACGATCTTGAAGCCGAGCATGTCATGCTCCGGCTTGAAGGCGGCTACATGGAAGAACTGCGCAGCGAAGTCATCGCCGAGGCCGCCACTGTGCCGACGGATGCCGGTGGCTTCGTCGCCTGGTTCGAGGGCCTGAAGCAGACGGGACCGGGTCAGGGTGATCCGCTGTTTCCGTGGATTGCCGAAGAGGCGAGTCGGGAGGAACTGCGCTGGTTCCTGACGCAGGAAACCGCTGGCGAGGCTGGGTTCGACGATCTGACCGCGCTGACGCAAGTCAAGCTCCCGCCGCAGGCGAAGCTGGAACTGGCGCGCAACTACTGGGACGAGATGGGCCGCGGCAGCCTCAAGGGCATGCACGGACCGATGCTCTCGCGCTTGACCGATATTCTCGATCTCCAGCCGACAATCGAGACGACCGTCTGGGAGAGTCTTGCGCTTGCCAACGCCATGACCGCGATGGCGACGACGCGTCGCTATGCGTGGCACAGCGTCGGCGCGCTGGGGGTAATCGAACTGACCGCTCCGGGCCGCTCAGCCTGCACCGCTGCCGGCCTGCGCCGCATCGGTCTCAGCGACAGCGAGCGGCGCTACTTCTCGCTGCATGCAGTGCTCGACGTGAAGCACAGCGAGGACTGGAACCGCGAGGCGTTGCGCCCGCTGGTCGAGGAAGACCCCCGTCGCGCGATCGCTATCGCCGAAGGTGCGCTGATGCGGCTGCGCTGCGGCGAGCGTTGCTTCGAGCGCTATCGCGCGCACCTCTGGAATTGATCTGGATGCGGATCGTCTCCTGACGCTCCGTATTCAAGCACCGACACTCTGGGCGATCTTCCGCCCGACCCGAATACCAAGGATCGCTCATGGCCACAAAGACCCAGCCCGACGGCAAGCTCAAGGGCGAAACCCCGAAGAAGGCAGATCCGGTCCCCGCGGGCGCCGATCAGTCGCTCCACTATGCACAGACGCAGGGTAATGGCGGCGAGACGCACCAGACCACCGCGGACGCCGCGCAGACGATGACCACCCAACAGGGTATCCCCATCGCAGACGCACAGAACAGCCTCAAGGCAGGCGAGCGCGGTCCGACGCTGCTCGAAGATTTCATCCTGCGTGAGAAGATCTTCCACTTCGACCACGAGCGTATCCCCGAGCGGGTTGTTCACGCGCGTGGCTATGGCGCGCATGGCGTGTTCGAGCTGACCGACAGTCTGTCGGAATACACTACCGCCAACGTGCTGGGCGAAGTCGGCCAGCAGACCGAGGTGTTCGTCCGGTTCTCGACCGTCGGCGGCAACAAGGGCTCGCCCGATCTGGCGCGCGACGTGCGCGGCTTTGCGGTCAAGTTCTACACCAACCAGGGTAACTGGGACATCGTCGGCAACAACATCCCGGTGTTCTTCATCCAGGATCCAATCAAGTTTCCCGACCTTATCCATGCCGCCAAGCAGGAGCCCGATCGGGCATTCCCGCAGGCACAGACCGCGCATGACAACTTCTGGGATTTCATCGGCCTGTCGCCCGAGGCGATGCACATGGTCATGTGGATCATGTCCGATCGCACGATCCCCCGCTCGTTCCGCACGATCGAGGGCTTTGGCGTCCACACGTTCCGCCTGATCAGTGCCGAGGGCAAGTCGACCTTCGTCAAGTTCCACTGGAAGCCCAAGCAGGGTCTACAGTCAGTCCTGTGGAACGAAGCGGTCAAGATCAACGGCGCCGATCCCGACTTCCATCGTCGCGATCTGTGGGATTCGATCGAGGCCGGCGATTTCCCGCAGTGGGATCTGGCGGTTCAGCTGTTCGACGAGGAAACCGCCGACAAGCTGCCGTTCGACCACCTCGATTCGACCAAGCTGATCCCCGAAGAGGACGTGCCGCTGCGCGTGATCGGCACGATGACGCTCAACCGCAACGTCGACAACTTCTTCGCCAACACCGAGCAGGTGGCGTTCTGCACGCAGAACATCGTCCCCGGCCTCGATTTCAGCGACGATCCGCTGCTGCACGGGCGCAACTTCTCGTACCTCGACACGCAGCTTAAGCGTCTGGGCAGCCCCAACTTCACGCACATCCCGGTCAACGCGCCGCGCGTGCCGGTGCAGAATTTCCAGCAGGACGGCCACATGGCGATGCGCAACCCCAAGGGGCGCGTGAACTATGAGCCGAACAGCTGGGGTGCTGACGGTGGCCCGCGCGAGAATCCCGAGATCGGGTTCAAGAGCTTCCCCGCCGAAGTGCGTGGCCCCAAGCAGCGCATCCGCAGCGAGACATTTGCCGACCATTATAGCCAGGCGCGCCAGTTCTTCCTCAGCCAGACCGAGACCGAGCAGAAGCATATCGGCGATGCGCTGACGTTCGAACTGTCCAAGGTCGTACGTCCGGACATTCGTTCGCGGATGGTCTCGCACTTGCGCAACATCGACGAAGGTCTTGCCTCGACGGTCGCCGACGGACTGGGTCTCGATGCCCTGCCTGATGCGGCAAAGGCGGCCAAGCCGACGATCGATCTGCCGACCTCGGACAAGCTCAGCATTCTGCTCAACGGTCCCGACAGCTTCAAGGGCCGCAAGCTGGGCATCGTGCTGACCGACGGGTCCAAAGCGGAACTGTTCAACGCCCTGACCGCGGCCCTCGATGCCGAGGAAGCCGTGTGGGAGGTGATCGCGCCCAAGATCGGCGGTGTCACCCTCGACGATGGTACCAAGGTCGCCGCCAAGCAGAAGATCGATGGCGGACCTTCGGTGCTGTACGATGCCGTCGCGCTGCTGCCGTCGGCGGACGGAGCGGCGAAGCTCGCCAAGGATGCGGCCGCGAAGGACTTCGTCGCCGATGCATTCGGCCACTGCAAGTTCATCGGCCATGTCGCCGATGCCAAGCCGCTGATCGAGGCGGCGCGGGTGCCGGAGATCGACGAGGGCTTCGTCGCCCTGTCTGCGGCAGCGGATGCGAAGGCTTTCGTCCAGACGATCGCGCAGCTTCGCTTCTGGCCGCGTGAGTTGAAGGTCGATCTCGACGCGGCATCATTGCAGAAGGCATGATCCTGTCGGCGTCGTGTCGGTGAGCAACCGGACGGCCATGCTTTGGCCGCCAAGCCTGGCGATCCGTATATTCGCAGCACTCGTCGTCGGCCTTATGGCCGGCGGCGGGTTTGCGCGTGCGGGGTCGGCCGCGCTTCCAACCCTGCTCGAGATCGCCAAACCTGTCGGCAAGCTGTGGCTCGACGGCCTGACCATGACGGTCGTGCCACTGGTCTTTGCATTGCTGGTCACCGGCATCGCTGGCGCGACTGCAAGCGCGGCGTCGGGCACGGTGGCGCGGCGAACGATCGTCTGGTTCGCCGTCCTGCTACTCGCCTGCTCGGCGCTGGCGGCGCTGGTGTCCGAACTGCTGCTCGCCACCTGGCCGATCGCGCTTCCGCCCGGTGCCTTGTCGACGGGTACGCCGTTGCCGGTCACGGCAGCCGATAGCGACTGGCTGAGCGGGATCATCCCGACCAATCCGATCAAGGCCGCCGCCGACACCGCGATGGTGCCGCTGGTTGTTTTCGCGCTGCTGTTCGGCTTTGCCGTCGCCCGGATCGAGCAGTCGCTGGCCGACAGCGTGCTGACGTTCTTCCGCGCCATCGTCGAGGCGATGCTGGTCATCGTCCACTGGGTCCTGTGGCTGGCGCCGATCGGCGTGCTGGCCTTGGCATTCGGGGTTGGCGCCAACCTGGGTCTTGGTGCCGCCGGCGCGCTGGTGCAGTACGTCGTCGTCGTCGCCGCATGCTGCCTGGCGGCTGCGGTGCTGGTCTGCGTACTGGCGATGGCGTTCGGCCGCATCAGTCCGGCGCGCTTCCTGCGTGCGGCTTTCCCGGCGCAAGTGGTGGCGGTCAGCACGCAATCCTCGCTCGCGTCATTGCCCGCCATGATCAACGCCGCACCGGCGCTGGGCGTCGAGCGTGATGCGGCGGGCATCGTCCTGCCGCTGGCAGTCTCGCTGTTCCGCGCGGCCAGCGTCGCTGCGAACGTCGCGGTGACCGTCTACCTCGCGCACCTGCACCATGTGCCGCTGAGCGCGCCGACGCTGCTGGTCGGGGTGGTGACCGCCGCGGCCGTCAGCCTCGCCGCGGTCGGCCTGCCGGCGCAGGTCTCGTTCTTCGCCACCATCGGTCCGGTCTGCATCGCGATGGGGGTGCCGGTGACGTTCCTGCCGGTGCTGCTGGCGGTCGAATCGATCCCCGACTTGTTCCGCACGCTGGGCAACGTCACCGGCGATCTAGCAGTCATGCGGCTGGCCGGCCGCGGTCGTGAGACTATCGCGGACGCCGCAGCAGAACGCTGACCAGCGCGATCCGTTCGACACCGGCGTAGGCAGGCTGAGACAGTTCCTCGCCGAACACATCGGGATCGATCTCGCGATAGATGATCGCATATCCGGCGTTCTTCGCTGCGCGCTTCAGCGCGTCATGCAAGCCATCCTCTCCAGCGATGATCGCACTGCCGGTATAGAGCAGCAACCGGCCGCCGGGCGACAGGCGCGGCAGCGAGTCCAGGGCAAGACGCAACGGCAGCGCCGCACCATGCATGGCGCCACCATCCCGATAGGCCGGACCGCCGCTGTCGACGATATAGGGCGGATTGATCAGGATCAGGTCGAACGCGCCGCTGACCGCAGCCACGCCATCGCTGATCATCGTCTCGATCTGCACGCCGGCGGCCGCCGCGTTGATCGCCGCAAAGCGCAGCGCCTGCGGATTGATGTCGGTCGCGACCACTTGCGCACCCGAACAAAGCCGCCCGGCGGTGACCGCACCGACCCCGGCGCCGGTGCCGATGTCGAGGATACGTGCGCGCTCGCCTAGCGGCTCCGCCGCCAGCGCCTGCACGATCGCATCGGCGAAGCGGTAGCTGTCCGGACCAAGGAACACCGCGTCCGCCGCGTCGGTGGGAAAGGCGGAATGGATGTGCAGCGACGGCCCGACACTCGACACGCGGATACGGCATCGATGCAGCGCGCCATCCGTGTCGATCATGCCCGCGGCGCGCAGATCATCGGCGAGCGTCACCGGAAGCACACCTGCCGCGAATGGCAGGCTCCAGCCCAGCACATCGCGCAACGTCCGCGCTTCGGCCCTGTCCGGCTGTGCGAGCACCCGTCCGTGCGAGGCGGGCGTGATGGTGGTGAAGCGATAGCCCCGCTCGCCAAGCTTGCTCAACAGTGCGAGCAACGCCGCGTCGCCCTGATCCTTGATCGCCATGACATCCCCTCTGCCGACCAGCCCTGCCTGCACCTCGCCGCACTGACAAGGTCAGCGGGCGGGCGGACCGTCCTCCGGTATGACCGCACGCCGCCGAGGCGCTTTGGTGAACGTCCACCCCTGCGTCATCGGACGCGCGACCAGACTTCCAACGGATGCGGGGCGACCGCTGACGAGCGCATCGAACAGGCTCGCGACTGCGCCTCCGCGCGGGCTGCTGCCCTCCAGCGCGTGGATGACGCGCGCCAGCACGCGCAGGGCGATCGCACGCGGTGCGCGCGGACGGTAGACCAGCCCGAGTCCCTCCTCACGCACCTGCTCTTGCCATTCGCGGCTCGCCGCCCAGTCGAGCGCCAGATCGGCATCGGCAAGATGCGCGGCGCTGGCGGCGATCGCCGGCACGTCGAGCCACGGCGCATCGGCCAGCGCCAGTCGCAAGCGGGCGCGATCGAAGCGCGCGTCCTGGTTCGACGGATCATCGACGGTGGCGACGCCGGCCCGGGTGACGACTTCCGCCAGTTCATGTCGCCGCCAGCCGAGCACGGGGCGAAGCAGCACCATGTCAGTGCCGGGGATCGTCCCGCGTGCGCGGGTTCCTGCCAGACCGGCGACGCCACTCGCGCGGTTGAGCCGCAGCAGCAGGGTTTCCGCCTGATCGTCGGCATGATGCGCGGTCGCGATGGCGCCAAGCCCGCGCGCGCTGGCCCAGTCGGCCAATGCGGCATAGCGCGCCTCGCGTGCTTGCGCCTGCACATTGCCGGGTGCGACTGCGACCGGCAGGATCGCATGCGGCACGCCTATCGCGGCACACAGGGCCGCAACCGAGGCGGCCTCTGCCGCGCTCTCCGGCCGCAGGCGATGGTCGACTGTCGCCGCCTCTACCCGCCCCGGCAGCGCCGCATGGGTGAGCAGCAGCAGCGCGGTACTGTCCGGACCGCCGGAGACGGCGATGCCCAGCCCGCCCGATGCCCATGCCCCGAGCGTCGCAAGGTCGCGCGTGAAGCGGTCGATCAGGTTCGCGTCAGGCGCCGCAGGACAGGCCCTTGCGCGCATCGTCATAGTCCGCCTTCAGCCGTCCGGCGGCTTCCGCGGCATAGCTTGATGCGAACTCGCCGAGCGCCACGCAGGCGCGCTTGCCATCGCCGATCTGCTTCATCGAGCGGCCGAGATAGAGCAGGCTGTCGGGTGCCCGCGCGCCTGCCTTGTCAGCCTGGTAGTTCTGCAGGAACCACTTCGCCGCCTCACGCGGATCGCCATCGGCCAGATAGGCGCGGCCGATCAGGTTGCGGGCATAGCTGACGCGTGAATGGCTCGGGTACTTCTGCAGGTAGAGCCGCAACTGCTGCTCGGCCTCGGGATAGAACTTCGCCTCCCACAGGCGGTAGCCATAGCTGTAGGCGTCATCCGCCGCATCCGCCGTCTGCGGACGCGCGACGGCGCGCACGGCATCGAGCCGGCTTGCCCCGGTGCCGGACGCACCGGTGCTGGGCGGATTGGCCGGCGGAGTAGCTGGAGCGGTGCCGGATGGCGGAGGCGTCGAGGCCGTGGTGCTATCGGCAGGCGGTCCAACGGTCGACGGCGGAGTGGCGGGAGGCAGTCGCGCCTCGATCTGGGCGATACGGTTGCTGTTCTGCTCACCCTGCGCGGTGATCCGGGCGATCTGGGCCTCCAGCGCGTCGACCCGCGCGAGCAGGTCGGACAGCGGCGTTGTCGCCGGCGCACCCGGTGCGGGAGTGACGGTGGTGGGTGCGCTGATTTCGGGCGTGAAGGTCTGACTGCCAGCACCGCCGGGGAACACCTTGCGCTGCAGCGCGCGCACTTCGGCTTCGAGCCGGCGGATGCGCACATCGGGACTTTCCTGTGCGAACGAAGGTGCCGAGACACCGCCCACCGTGATCGCCGCAGCCAGCGCGATTGTCCAGGCGCGGCCTGAGCGCCGGCGTACTGTAATCATGATCGCATCCAATGCCTTGCTCAACCCGCCGCTCCTCTGCTCCAGCGGTTCCATGCCCGCCACGACCCGCTGCTGTCGAGTGGGTTCATGGGCCAAAGCGACGGATCGGCGCGATGCCGCGGGCGGATGCGGTTATTGGGGCGCAGCGGCCGGCGGTGTTGCGGGCGCGGCCGACGTCGCAGGCGGGGCTGTGGCCGCGGCCGGGGCGGGCAACCCGCGCTTCAGCAGCGACGCCGCATCCACCGGCACGTCCTTAAGCTTGCCCGGTCCGGACGCCAGCGGCGCCACCGCACGTCCGCCGATGGTCACCTGAAAGGCATCGCCGCGACCGGTCCAGACCTTGGGACCGACCGCATCTGCCGGCACCGTGTAGCTTTCGCCCTGCGCCATCTGTTTCTGCATCAGCTGCCTGCCGGTGCCGTCGTAGAACTTGACCCAGATGTTGGGCTCGGTCGCGGTGAAAACGACCGGTCCGGATGGCGCCGCAGTCGGCGCCGCGGCAGACGGCACGGCCGACGGCAGCACACCGGGCGTCGCGCTCGCTTGCGGCGACAGGTCCTCCAGCGGCACGGCGGGCGCGAAATAGCTGCGCGCGGCATAGAACACAGCGGCGATCGCCAGGGCCACGCCCAGCGCCGCCAGCCAAGCCAGCCGGCGACCCGGGATCCGCGCCGGGTCGCCATGGTCGAACGTCACCGGGCGCGGCCGCTCGACCTCAACATGGCGGTCCATCTCGGCGCGGACGTCCGCCGCCGCGGCATGTTCGTCCAGCCCGACGCTACGGGCATAGGCGCGGGCGAAACCGATCGCATAGGTGCGGCTGGCCAGATCGGCAAAGCGACTCTCCTCGATCGCCGCCAGATGCCGCTCCGACACGCGCGTGCGGGTGGCAATATCGGTGATCGAAAGTCCCGCAGCCTCACGCGCCGATCGCAGCCGCGCGCCGACACCGCCGGCATTCACCCCGGCATCGGGCCCCCTCGGCCTGCCCGTCGTTTGAAACTCGTCTGCCTCGGCCATCGGGAATGTCGTTTCCAGGTGCGGGATTCTCGCGGCGGCAAAGAACCGCCGTGGTTGCCAATTGTCAATCGTCGTTAAATCCGTAGTCCGGGTGCAGAGCTACCTATTCGACCACGATGTCGCGATCCGCCGCCCACTGGCGCAGTTCGCTGCGCAAGTCGCGGACCGGTGCCTGCAACCAGCCGCGCATGGCGCTGCCGATCTCGTGCAGGTCGACCTTGCGCACCATTTCCTTGATCGGGCCGACCGCCGCCGGGGTGATCGACAGCCGGTGGATGCCGATGCCGAGCAGGGCCAGCGCCTCCAGCGTGCGGCCACCCATCTCACCGCACACGGTGATGTCCACCGGATAACCGGCGCATCCATCGACGATCCGCCGCAAGAAGCGGAGGACCGACACGCTCAGCCAGTCGTACCGCTCGGCCAGCTTGGGATTGGCGCGATCGGCGGCGAAGAAGAACTGCGTGAGGTCATTCGTGCCGATCGACAGGAACGACAGCTTGGGCGCGATGACGTCGAGCTGCTCCGCCAGCGACGGCACTTCCAGCATCGCGCCATAGCGGATGGCATTGGGCAGCGGCTTCTTCTGCCGGCGCAGGAAGCGGATCTGCGTTTCGAACACCTCGCGCGCGGCATCGAATTCCCACGGCTCGCAGACCATCGGGAACATGACATTGAGCGTCCGGCCCGCCGCCGCTTCAAGCAGAGCGCGCGCCTGGACCTTCAGCAGGCCCTCGCGGTCGAGCGCGACGCGCAGCGCGCGCCAGCCCATCGCCGGGTTCTCTTCGCGCTCCTCGTTGTCGTGGCGCAGGTAAGGGAGCGCCTTGTCGCCGCCGATGTCGACCGTGCGGAACACCACCGGCTTGTCGCCCGCGGCCTCCAGCACGTCGCGATAGAGCCGCGTCTGCCTTTCGCGCGCAGGCAGCGTCGCGGAGACGAGGAACTGGAACTCGGTGCGGAACAGGCCGATGCCGTCGGCGCCGGTGAGTGCCAGATTGGGCAAGTCATCGCGCAGTCCGGCGTTGATCATCACGGTGACGCGGGTGCCGTCGCGGGTGAACGGCTCGACATCGCGCAGCGTCGCCAGCGCCGCCTGCCGCTCCCGACTGCGCGCGAAACGCGTGTCGAACGCTTCTTCCAGCGCCGGCGTCGGCCGCACCGTGGCGATGCCCTGATCGCCGTCGAGCAGCAGGTAATCGCCATCGCGGACCTTGCCGCGCAGCCCACGCACGCGGCCGAGCACCGGGATGCCCATCGCCCGCGCGACGATGACGACGTGGCTGGTCAGCGATCCTTCCTCAAGGATCACGCCTTTCAACCGCCGACGATCGTATTCCAGCAGCTCCGCCGGGCCGAGGTTGCGGGCGATGAGGATCGCATCGTTGCGCAGGCCCATCGTCGCCGCGGTACCGAGCTGGCCCGAAACGATCCGCAGCAGGCGATTGGACAGGTCCTCAAGATCGTGCATCCGATCGGCGAGCAGCGGATCGTCGATCTGGCGCATCCGCATCCGCGTGCGCTGCTGCACCCGCTCGATCGCGGCTTCGGCGGTGAGGCCGGAACTGATCGCCTCGTTGATCCGGCGCGACCAGCCCTCGTCATAGGCGAACATGCGGTAAGTCTCGAGCACCTCCTCGTGCTCGCCGCCGACGCCGAACTCGACCTGGCTCGCCATTCGCTCGATCTGTTCGCGCATGCGATCGAACGCGAGATAGACACGCTGGCGTTCAGCCTCGGTATCTTCGGCGACGATATGCTCGATGGTGATGCGCGGCTGGTGATAGACCGCGCACCCCGCCGCCAGACCCTTGACCAGCGTCAGCCCGCGCAGCAATTCGTTGCCGCTGAGTTCCGCGCCGACATAGCTTTCCTCATCGACCAGCGCGGCGTTGCCGATCAGCTCGGACAGCACCATCGCCACCGTCTGCAGCGCCTCGATCTCGACTTCCTCGTAGCGCCGCGGCTCGACATGCTGGACCGACAGTACGCCCACGGCGCGCTCGCGCCGGATGATGGGCACGCCGGCAAACGAGTGGAAACGGTCCTCGCCGGTTTCGGAGCGGAACGCGAAATCGGGATGCGCAGCGGCTTCGGCGAGATTGAGCGTCTCGGCGCCCTGCGCGATCGTGCCGACCAGCCCCTCGCCCACCGCCATGCGGGTGACGTGGACCGCCTCCTGCGCCAAGCCGCGGGTTGCGAACAGCTCGAGCATACCCTCGCGCAGCAGGTAGATCGAGCAGACCTCGCTATCCAGCCCCTCACCGATGATGTCGACGACGTTGTTAAGCTTGACCTGCGGCGGGCTGCGCGAGGCCATGACGTCATGAAGACGCGTGAGGATGGTCCGTGCGGCCGCGGCGGCGTTAGTCGTAGGCATCGGAAAAGCGTTTATCGCAAAGCCGATCCTTTGGAAACGCAGACGGCATGCCGCACGCCGTGTAATTCGAACCTGACGGCGGCTTCGCTGTCACCAGCCGAGCCGCCGATCAGAATCACGCGCGGATCATGCGCAAAGGGATTCAGGCGCGGGCGATTTCCTCCTTGATCCGCAGCTTGCGCTTTTTCAGCATCTGGATGGTCACGTCGTCGGGTAGAGGTCGGTTGCGCTCCAGCTGGATCAGGCGATCGATCCCGGCATGCTTGGTCTGCAGGGCGCTGACGTGTGCACTCTCCATGCGTGGTTCTCCTTGCAATGGCGCCTGCATCGCCCCGCCGACTCGGCCGGGAGAAACCAGGCGAATTGTCATGAAAGCACATTCTGGCTAGGGCACGAAGGCTGATCGGCAAGCCGCATGGTCCATGCGACGATCCGAGCAACACGACCCGATCAATCCACCCGATCAACCCAGTAACCGGAAGCGAATTGGCGTGACCGAAGATGAGATGCGCAAGCGGTTGCAGGCGCTCAAGATTGAACATCGTGACCTTGATGCGGCGATCGATGCGCTGACCGCCGCCAATTCGGGCGACCAGTTGCAGATCGCCCGGCTGAAGAAGCGCAAGCTGCTGCTGCGCGACCAGATCCACGTCATTGAGGACTATCTGATCCCCGACATCATCGCCTGATCGGGCGGCGGGGCTATTTCCCGCGAGGCCCGCATTTGCCATTGGCGCAATCGCGGCCATATGGGCCTGCGATGGAGATCACCGACGATACCCTGCCGTATGGCCGCGCCGACCGGCTGGAGCCGCTGGTCCGCCGCGTGCTGGCGCACAATCCCTCGCCCTTCACCTTTACCGGCACCGAAAGCTATGTCGTCGGCACCGACCGGCAGGTGGTGGTGATCGACCCTGGCCCGGACGATCCGGCGCATCTTGCCGCACTGACCGCCGCGATCGGTGATGCCGAACTGCTGGCGATCTGCTGCACGCATACGCACCGCGACCATTCCCCCGCCGCCGCGCCGCTCTCGGCCGCGACCGGCGCGCCGATCGTCGGCTGTGCGCCGCTGGCGTTGGCCGATGACGGGCCGCGCGCCGATGCCTCGTTCGACACGCAGTACCGCCCCGATCGGGTGCTGACCGATGGCGAGCAGGTGCGGGGCGACGACTTCACGCTCACCGCCGTCGCCACGCCGGGGCATACCTCCAACCATCTGTGCTTTGCGCTGGAGGAAAGCGGCGCGCTGTTCACCGGCGATCACGTGATGGGCTGGTCGACCAGCGTCGTCTCGCCGCCCGACGGCAACATGGCAGACTATCTCGCATCGCTGCAAAAACTGCAGACGCGTGAGGACCGGGTCTATTATCCGGCGCACGGGCCCCAGATCGACAAGCCGCGGCAGTTGGTGCGCGGCATGCTGGGCCATCGCCGCCAGCGCGAGAACCAGATCCTGCGGCTGGTCGGCGCAGGCACGACCACGATCGAGACGATGGTGCCGCAGATGTACGCGGGCGTCGACCCGCGGCTCTATGGCGCCGCCGGCCGATCGGTGCTGGCGCATCTGATCGACCTCGAAGCGCGCGGCCGCGTCGTGCGTAGACACGAAGAAGGCGAACAATGGACGCTTCCCCAATGACATCCTCCGGTACCGTGCCCGCACGTCAGTCGGCGCTGCCCTGGCTGCTGTTCATCGTCGCGCTGGCGATCGCTGCGTGGCTCGCCTGGCGGGCGTTCCACAAGGATCCACAGGGCGATGTCCTGGCCGCCTCGCTGACCACGTTCGAAAAGCAGAACAAGCTGACCGTATTCAGCGCACAGCTCTCGCCGGTGGTCGGCAGCGACGCCTCGCAGCTGTTCGGCATGCTCAAGTCGCGGCAGGTCGGCGTCATCCCGGCACGGGTCGACTATACGCTCGACCTGTCCAAGGTCGGTCGCGACCGGCTGGGCTGGAATGCCGAAACGAAGCGGCTCGACGTCCGCCTGCCGCCACTGGTATTGGGCAAGCCCAACCTCGACGAGGCGCGCGCGCAGTATCTGCGCGAAGGCGTCTGGATCACCGGTTCGACGCAGGAGCAGCTGACCCGCGCCAACACCCAGCTGGCCGAACGGCAGGCGGCGTCGCAGGCGGCCAACCCGGTGCTCATGGGTCTGGCACGCACCGCGGCCAAGGACGCGATCCGCCAGAACCTCGCGGTGCCGTTGCAGGTGGCCGGCTATGGCGACGTGACGGTGGCGGTGCGCTTCGATGGAGAGCCGGTGCCGCAGTAACGTCTTGCAGCGATGCACTTGCAAATGCCGCTTGGGAGACGCACCCGCGGTCCCTAGATGAGGAACATGACCTTGGGGACCGCGACGATATGACATTCCAGCCCGCCAGCCTCGCCGGCCTCGACCTGCGCGCGGAGATCGATCGTCTGCGCAAGGAGCGCAACGCGGTGATCCTGGCGCATTACTACCAACGCCCCGAGTTGCAGGACCTGGCCGATTTCGTCGGCGACAGCCTTGAGCTGTCGCGCAAGGCGGCGGCGACCGATGCCGAGGTGATCGCGTTCTGCGGCGTCAAGTTCATGGCCGACACCGCCAAGATCCTCAGCCCTGACAAGATCGTCGTGCTGCCCGATCTGGAAGCCGGCTGCAGCCTTGAGGATTCATGTCCGCCGGAGAAGTTCAGGGCGTTCCGCGAGGCGCACCCCAATCACATCGCGCTGACCTACATCAACTGTTCGACCGAGGTGAAGGCGTTGTCCGACGTCATCGTCACCTCGTCCAGCGCCGAGACGATCCTGCAGCAGATCCCGCGCGACCAGCCGATCATCTTCGGCCCCGATCGCCATCTCGGCGGCTATCTCAATCGCAAGTTCGACCGCGACATGCTGCTGTGGCCCGGCGTGTGCATCGTCCACGAGGCGTTCAGCGAGACCGAACTGCTCAAGCTGCGCGCACAGCATCCCGATGCGCCGATCGCCGCACACCCCGAATGTCCGCCGCACATCGTTGATCACGCCGACTATGTCGGATCGACCAGCGGCATCCTGCAATATGCCAAGACGATGCCCGGCGACACGCTGATCGTCGCGACCGAGCCGCACATCATCCACCAGATGGAATTGGCGATCCCGAACAAGCTGTTCATCGGTGCGCCGGGCGCGGACGGCAACTGCAACTGCAACATCTGCCCGTACATGGCGCTGAACACGATGGAAAAGCTCTATATCGCGCTGCGCGACCTATCGCCGCGCATCGAGATCGAGGAGCCCCTGCGCCTCGCCGCCAAGAAGAGCCTCGACCGCATGCTGGAGATGGCGAGCGGTACGCTGGGCAAGGGCGATCTGGGCGCGCGCTAGGCCTGCCTGGCGGCGCTCTGCTTGTCGACGGTCGGTCCGGCGCGCGCCAGCACCAGCGCCGCGCCGATCAGCGCCATGCCGCTGGCGTCCCACAGGCTCAGCGTCTCGTTGAACGCAAACCAGCCGACCAGCACCGCGACTGCGGGCTGGGTGAGCAGCGAGACGCCGATCACCAGGGGGCTGAAGTGCCGCAGCGCATAGACCAGCAGTCCTTGTCCGAACACCTGACTGCCCAGTGCCAGCGCGACTAGCGGCCACCAGTGGTGCGGCCAGATCGGCTCATGGTGCAGCCACGCCGCGATGAGCAGCAGCGGCAGGCCAGCGAGGCTCGACCAGGCAAGCAGCGCCCAGTTGCCCAGCGTCGCCCGCGCGTTCTGCAGCAGGATGATGTAAAAGGCATAGAACAGCCCGGCGAGCAGGCAGAACAGATCGCCGGCCAGCGTGGTCGAGCCGAGTTCGAGCGAGCGGCCGAGCAGGATCGCCGCGCCGGCCAGCGCCGCACCCATCCCCAGCCACTCGACCCGGAACGGCCAGCGGCGCAGCGCGACGATGCCCCAGAACATCACGATCAGGCTGCCCGCGTTGCCGAACAGCGTCACGTTGCCCAGCCGGGTCAGGCCGATGCCAACGTGCCAGCTGGCGAGGTCGGCGGCGAACAACAGTCCGGCGGCGACGATCGCCAGCCAGGTGCGCGGGGCAAAGCCGGTCACCGGCTGGCGGTTGCCGATCGCCAGACCGAACAGCAGCGGCAGCGGCAGCAGCAACCGCCAGAAACCGGCGGCGATCGGTCCGGAGTCCGCCAGCCGCACCGACCACGGACCCAGCGCCAGCGCGACGTTAGCGGCGATCAGCGCGATCAGCGGCAGCAGGCGCGAGGTCGTCGGGGGTGTTTCGGAGTCAGGCATCGTAGCGGTCATAACAGATGCCCGTGGCGATCGCGTTTCGTGTCGAGATAGCGGGTATTGTGCGGGTTGGCCGGAAGCGCATGCTGCACACGCTCGATCACCGTCACGCCCTCGCCCGTCAGCGCCGCCACCTTGGCCGGATTGTTCGTCATCAGCCGGATCGCGCGCACGCCCAGCAGCGCCAGCATCCGCGCGGCCACCGGAAAGTCGCGCGCTTCGGCCGGCAGCCCCAGCCGGGTGTTGGCATCGACGGTGTCGAAGCCCTGATCCTGCAGGCGATAGGCACGCAGCTTGTTGATCAGCCCGATGCCGCGTCCCTCCTGCCGCAGGTAAAGCAGCACGCCCCAGCCTCCCCCGACCGCCTCATCCGCCATCGCCTGTAATGCGGCATCGAGCTGCGGCCCGCAGTCACATTTCAGGCTGCCGAGCACATCGCCTGTCAGGCATTCGGAATGCAGCCGGACCAGCGGCGCACGATCGCCATTCTGCAGGCCGACCACCAGCGCGACATGTTCGCGCAGATCATCGGCCGCCCGGAATGCGACGATCTCGGCCTCCGCGCTCGCCGCGGTCGGCAGCGCCGCACGCGTGGCGATGACCAGTCGCGCAGGGTCCTTCCACCCGGCAAGATCGGCGGACGTGACCGCCTGCGTCGCCGCTGGCGGTGATGGCGCGACAAGGAACGCGGGCAGGATGCCGGCCAGCCGCGCCAGCTCCATCGCCGTCCGCGCCGTCTCCGGCGTGCTCAGCGGTTCGGCGGCGAACGGGCCCTTCATCGGATAGCGCAGGTCGAGCGCGGGATCGGCGACGGCACGGGCGCGATCGAGGTCGAACGGTTCGGCCGCACGGATCAGCACTGGCGCTTCCGGCACCGCAGCATCGCGCTGGTTCGCTAGCTTCAGCGTCGCCGCCCGCGCCGCGGAGATCAGCATCCGGTCGGCGGTCGCACCCGGAGCAAAGCCGGTTTCGGCGGGCAACAGCGCCGGGCCAGCACCGACGGCGATCGGCCAGCCATGGCGCAGCGCATCGATCGCCAGCGCCACGCGGCGCGATGCCGCGGCGGCATCATCGGTCACAGATCGAGCTCGACGATCAGCGGCACATGGTCGGACGGTTGCTCCCAGCGGCGCGTTTCCTCGACGAAGCGATAGCCGGCAGACTGCGCGGCAAGTTCGGGAGAGGCCCAGATATGATCGAGGCGCCGCCCCTGATCCTTGTCGCGCCAGAACGAGCGATACGACCACCAGCTGTAGTTGCGTTCCGGCGCCGGCAGATGCTTGCGGCCGAGATCGACCCAGCCATGCGCATCGGTCAGCCGGGTCAGCGCCTGGACCTCGATCGGGGTGTGGCTCACCACCTTGAGCAGTGCCTTGTGATCGTAGACATCGCTGGGCAGCGGCGCGACGTTGAAGTCGCCGAGCAGCAGCGTCGGCCGATCGATGAAATTGGCCCAGCGGGTCATGCGATCGAGAAAGTCAAGCTTCTGGCCGAACTTGGGGTTGAGCGTGCGATCGGGAATGTCACCGCCCGCGGGAATATAGACGTTCTCGACGATCAGGCCGCCTGCGCCTTCGACCTCGACGCCGACATGACGCGCCTCGCCATTGTCCTGCCAGTCGTACCGGCTGAACTCACGCAATGGCACGCGACTGACCGTGGCGACGCCATGGTAGCCTTTTTGCCCATGGACGACGCGGTGGGTATAGCCGAGCGCGTCGAACGCGGCATGAGGGAACGATCCCTCCACCGTCTTGATTTCCTGAAGGCACAGGATGTCAGGCGCCTGTTCCTGTAAAAAACGGCCGACCTGTGCCATCCGTAGACGCACGGAGTTGATGTTCCAGCTCGCGATCTTCACTGCTGTTGCGGTAGCGGCGTTCCCACCAAAGGAAAGCCCTTGTTCCGGACTTTACCGTCTTGGGAACATGGGCGTTCCGACCATATCAGCGTTCGTCACGCTTGCGCCGGAATCAGGCTTGCTTGGGGGAGCAAAGGAACCCTCGTCCCAGGGGAAGAGGACGAGGGTTCGTTCAGTTCCGATCACGAACCACAGGTAAGGTCCGTGTGGAGGAAAACCCTCGTCCCGGGGGCAGTGGGACGAGGGTTCCTTCAGCGTTCGTCACGCTTCGCCGGTGGCTATGGAGAAGCAGGGCAACAGGGGGGAAACCCGCTTCCAACCGTCCGGACACATGGATATTTAGGGACTTCCCCATTTCTGCCAAGTGAACATCGGGTATGTTTTTGTCGCGGTTTGTCGCATCTTATGGTCGCTTGACGACGATGCGTGGCACTGCGGCGATGAAGCGAAATTCCGGCTTTCGGCCCGATCTACTTTCGATTCGCCGGACGGGGGTCGCGCCAGGCAAACGTGTTGTCGGGCACTGCGAGTCCATATCGCTGATTGGCCAGCCGGACGGTGGTGCGCTTGTTCTGCGCATCAAGCGAAACCCAGCTGGTCAATTCCAGCCCGCCCGGCGCTGCGGCATCGCGCACGAACACCATCGTGATGACGCCATATTCGGGATGCTTGGGATCGCGCACTTCGATGCTGATGACGTCGGCGCTGCCGGTCGCCTGCGCTTTTGCGTAAGCCGCGACGTCACGGCCCGGATCGAGCAATGCGCCAAGCGGGCTGTTGCGGATCGGCCAGCGCTGGACCTGATTGACCTCGTAATCGATCAAGGTGAGGCCGCGCCCGTCCGAGACGATCAGCAGCGGCACGCCCTTTTGATACTGGAAGCGGATCCGGCCCGGACGCTTCAGCGTCATCACGCCCGATATGCGCTGACCGTTGCGGTCGGTCTGGACGAAGTCGGCGCGCATCGTGCTGATCGCGCGCAGTGCCGCGACGGCGCGATCGACCTGAGGATCAGACGCGGCCATCGCCACAGGTGCCGCGACCATGGCGGGCGCGGACAGGGCCAGCGCGCCCAGCAGGATGCGGAAAGAAGGTTTACGGTGGCGGGATGTGGGCTGGTTCATGCGCGGCAGCCTGTGCCGCGCGCATTGAACCGACCGTGAACTCCACCCGGCACGACGCTGGGTCGCGCGGCTGCAAGGGGATCCTGCAACCGCAAGCGCTTACTTGATCTTCGCTTCCTTGAATTCGACATGCTTGCGCACGACGGGATCGTACTTGCGGAAGTTCATCTTCTCGGTCGTGTTGCGCGGGTTCTTCTTGGTTACGTAGAAGAAACCGGTGTCGGCGGTCGAGACCAGCCGGATCTTGACGGTTGCGGGCTTCGCCATGAGTCCTGTATTCCTGCTGTCACCGCAGCGCGCGGCCGATAAAACGAAGAAGAGCGGCACGCATGGCGCCGCCCGTTCAAGGCTGCGGCCCATGTCCGACGATGGTCGCAGAGTCAAGTCGCAGACGTCAGCTCGCAGGCGCAAATCGCGCCCGCCGACGTCAGGCCGCGAAGGGTGTGATAGGACGCAGCACCGCATAGCTTTCATCGCTGGGCTTGTGCGCCAGCGGCGGCATTTCGACCGGCACCGGGTCGACATGCGTGTCGGGCAGACGATCGAGGAAGTCGCGGATCAGCGTCAGCCGGCCCAGCTTCTGGTCGTTGAAGTCGACCAGCGTCCACGGCGACGTCGGCAGGTGCGTCGCCGACAGCATCGCCTCGCGCGCCTTGGTATAGGCATCGTATTTGTCGCGCGCGGCGAGATCGATCGGCGACAGCTTCCACCGCTTCAGCGGATCGTCCAGCCGCTCGGCAAAGCGCTTCTCCTGCTGCTTCTGGTCGCAAGTGAGCCAATACTTGAACAGCAGGATGCCGTCGTCGATCAGCAGCCGCTCGAATGCGGGCACCTGCGCCAGGAAGGCGTCGACCTCGGCCTCGCTGGCATAGCCCATCACCCGCTCCACCCCGGCCCGGTTGTACCAGCTGCGGTCGAACAGCATGATCTCGCCCTTGGCCGGCAGATGCGGGACAAAGCGCTGGAAGTACCACTCGCCCTTCTCGCGATCCGTCGGCTTGGCCAGCGCGACGGTGCGGCACTGGCGCGGGTTGAGCGTATCGCCCAGCGCGGCGATCGCCCCGCCCTTGCCCGCGGTGTCGCGCCCCTCGAAAAGCACCAGCACGCGCGCGCCGCTCGCGGCGACCCAGCGGGCCATCGCGTTAAGGTCCTGCTGCATCGGTTCGAGCAGTTCCTCGTACCGCTTGCGCTTCAGCTTGGGCATGGGAAGGTACTCTCCATCAGGCGACGCGGCTGAGCAGCACGACGGCAACGATGCCGGCAACGATGCGATACCAGGCGAACGGCGCAAAGCCCGAGCGGCTGACGAAGGCGACGAACGCCTTGATCACCACCAGCGCGACGATGAACGCGACCACGAAGCCGATGGCGATCTGCGGCCAGCCGACCGGACCCAGCCCGGCGGCGAGCGTATGGCGGTTGTCGAGCAGTTCGAGCGTGGTCGCGCCCAGCATGGTCGGCACCGCGAGGAAGAAGCTGAACTCCGCCGCCGTCCGCCGCTCGATGCCCATGGCGAGCGCGCCCATGATCGTCGCGCCCGAACGGCTGACCCCCGGAACCATCGCCAGGCACTGGAACAGACCGATGCCCAGGCACTGCCGCATCGGCAGCTGCGCGACGCCGCTGGGGCCGCCGTCATGGCGTGAGAACCGCTCCACCGCCAGGATCGCGATACCGCCGGCGATCAGCGCCCAGCCCACCACCATCGGCGCACCGAGCAGCACGTCGATATATTTCTTGAGCGCGAGGCCGAGCACGACCGAGGGCAGAAAAGCGATGAGGATGTTGCGCAGGAACGCGACACTGCCCTGCTGCCAGCGCAGCAAGCCGGAGCCGACCGTCCAGAACGTGCGCCAGTATTGCACCACCACCGCCAGGATCGCGCCCAGCTGGATGACGACGTTGAACACCTTCCACGTCTCTGCATCGTAGCCGAAGATCTCGGTCGCCAGGATCAGGTGCCCGGTGGAAGAGACCGGGATGAACTCGGTCAGTCCCTCAACGATGCCGAGGAGGATTGCGGTGCCGGTCAGTGTCATGAGGCGGGAGAAATGACGCTAGGCGCGGCCAAGTCAAGTTGCGCCGCACAATATACCTCTTGATCCTCCCCGTTCACGGGAAGGATTCTACGCAGTACCGCGATCGTCGAACTGCAGCCTTGCCAGTCGCGCATAGAGCCCGCCTGCCGCGCTGAGCTGATCGTGAGTCCCCTGTTCGACGATGCGGCCATGGTCGAGCACCACGATCCGGTCCGCCTGACGGACGGTCGCAAGGCGGTGCGCGATGACCAGCGTCGTGCGCATCTGCATCAGCCGGTCGAGCGCCTGCTGTACCAGCCGCTCGCTTTCGGCGTCGAGCGCGCTGGTGGCCTCGTCCAGCAGCAGGATCGGCGAGTCGCGCAACAGCGCCCGGGCGATCGCGATCCGCTGGCGCTGACCGCCCGACAGGCGCCCGCCGTCCTCGCCAAGGAACGTGTCGAGTCCGTCCGGCAAGGCCCGCAGGAACGTCTCGGCATTGGCGGCACGCGCCGCCTCCCAGATCGCCGCGTCGTCCGCCTGCCAGTTGCCGTAGCGCAGGTTGTCGCGCGCGCTGGCGGCGAACAGTACGCCTTCCTGCGGCACCAGCGCGATGCGTGAGCGGATTGCCGCCGGATCGGCCGAGGGCAGCGGCACGCCATCGAGCTTGATCATGCCCGCATCGGGATCGTGGAATCGCTCGGCCAGCTGGAACAGCGTCGACTTGCCGGCGCCGGACGGGCCGACGATCGCCACTGTCTCGCCCGGCTCGACGTTGAGCGTGAAGTCGGCGAGCGCCGCGGTATCGGGCCGGGTCGGATAGCGGAACGTGACGGTCTCGAAACTCAGCTGCCCCCGTGCCGGTTCGGGCAGCGCGATCGGGCGGGCCGGCGGGGCGATCGTCGGGCGTTCGTTCAGCAGTTCGGACAATCGGCTGGCGGCGCCCGCGCCGCGCACCAGATCGCCGTAAGTCTCGGTCAGCGAGCCAAATGCGCCCGCGACCAGCCCGCCGGTGATGACGAAGGCGGCGATCGTGCCGCCGCTGATCGCGCCGCTGGCGACATCGAGCGCGCCGCGCCACATCAGCAGCGTCAGCGCGCCGAACACCAGCGCGATGACCAGCCCGGTCATCGCCGCGCGCAGCTTGATCCGCCGCCGCGCGGTGTCGAAGCTCGCCTCGACAGTGTCGGAAAAGCGCTTCGCCTCGCGGCCTTCCTGGTTGAATGCCTGGACGACACGCAGCGCGCCCAGCACCTCGTTCACCCGCGCGCCGACATCGGCGATGCGATCCTGGCTGTGGCGCGAGATGACGCGCAGCCGCCGGCCGAACCAGACGATCGGCACAATCACCACGGGGATCGCGATCACCAGCCCCAGCGTCAGCCGCGGTGCCAGCACCAGCAGATAGATCGTGCCGCCTATCGCCATGATCGCATTGCGGAGTGCGACCGAAACCGTCGCGCCGACCACCTGTTCGATCAGCGTGGTGTCCGCGGTCATCCGGCTGGAAATTTCCTTCGGGCTGTTCGCCTCGAAGAAGCTCGGCGCTAGGCGCAGCAGGTTGTTCTGCACGGCAAGGCGGATGTCGGCGACCACCCGCTCGCCCAGCCACGACACGGTATAGAACCGCACCGCGGTACCAGCGGCGAGCACCAGCACGATCAGCAGCAGGTATTCGAACCAGCGGGCGATGTGATCGGGGTTGCCGCCTTGGGCAAAACCGCGGTCGATGATCAGCCGGAAGCCGTTGGGGATCGCCAGTGTCGCCGCGGAAGTGACCAGCAGCGCCAGCGCCGCGGTCAGCACCCGGCCGGGATAGGCCATCGCCGCGTCCGCCACCATCCGCAACGGCCCCAGATCGCGTCCGGCCTTGCGCTCGGCCCTGCGCTCCTTGCGGGTGGCGGAACGGTCCGGCGCCGACGCCGTCGGCGCGGCTTCGGCAGGGGGTGCGGTGCGCGTCGGCGTGTCCATGGTCCCGCGCCTTAGGCGCAAGCAGCGACCGAGAAAAGCACGCGTGGACGTGCGGGATCGACGCGCGGTTTCGCAAGGGCGATTAACCCTTCGATCATGGTAAACGGATATACAATGGCGGTCGGGGGGATCATTCCGCATTGCAATATGTTATAGACGGAACCAATTCGAGCTTTGACAGGCCGGGCCGGAACAAGGAACAGGCATGCTTTACGACGCATACGAGTTTCAGCGCGCATTCCTCGGCGGCGCCGCATCGATGGCGACCGTGACTTCGCAGATGCTGTCAAATCCAGCGCTGCCATTCGGTTACGTCGGCTTCGGGCCGGTCATGGCGTCGGCGCTCGAAGTGTTCGCGCATGCCGCCGCCCCGCGCGGCAAGCCGGCGTTCGGCATCGATCATGTCGAGGTTGGCGGCAGGTCCTATCCGGTCGACGAATCGACCGTACTGCATCGTCCGTTCGGCAACCTGCTGCGCTTCCGCCACGATGGCCTGCCTGCCGATGCGCCCAAGGTGCTGATCGTGGCGCCGATGAGTGGCCACTATGCTACGCTCCTGCGCGGCACCGTCGCCCGGATGGTCGAGAATGCGGTCGTCTACATCACCGACTGGGCCGACGCGAAGATGGTGCCTGCCTCGGCCGGCCGCTTCGATCTTGACGAATACATCGACTACGTCATCGGCTTTCTGCAGCACATCGGCCCGGGCGCGAACGTCATCGCGGTGTGCCAGCCCTCGGTGCCATCGCTCGCCGCGACAGCCGTGATGGCCAAGCGCGGCGATCCCTGCCGGCCGGCGACGCTGACGATGATGGGCGGGCCGATCGATACGCGCGAAGCGCCGACCAGCGTCAACGACATGGCGATGCAGCGTCCGCTCGATTGGTTCCGCAGCAACGTCATCGCCACGGTGCCGCTCGCCTATCCGGGCGGCGGACGACGGGTGTATCCGGGCTTCCTCCAGCTCGCCGGCTTCCTGTCGATGAACCTCGGCTCGCACATGATGANGCAGCCTTGCTTTCCGGCGCAACCGTGGCGACCGGGCGGCAAGGCGTTGCCATGACGTTCGCCCTTGGATGGCAACTATGCCGCGCCCATGTTAATGGGATGACCGTGGCAGGATACGCATGAAACGACGGGAAATTCTTCGCAACGCCTTCGTAACCGGCATCGCCGCCGCCATTCCGGCGAAGGTGGTCGGTCAGGGTTTACTTGCGGCACCGGCGCAACCGCCCATCGTGCTCGACCCGACGCTGGGTGGCGCAGGCGGCGCGCTTGCCACGCCTGCCGCCGTCGTACCCGCCGCGCCTTATGCGACGGCGGAGTATCAGCGCCGGGTGCTGGCGGCGGCGGCAGGTCAGCGTTCGCGTGTCGCCTCCAAGCTGTGGCGCAACGATCTGGTCGGCATCGCCGATTTCGCGCTGCCATCATCGATGCCCCGGCTCCACTTCGCCAATCTCGATGCCGGCACGGTGCGGTCGTTCTATGTCGCGCATGGCCGCGGTTCCGATCCCGAGCACGACGGCTGGCTCAAGACATTCTCAAACCAGAACGGGTCAGAGGCGACTTCGCGCGGCGCCTATCTGACCTGCGAGTGGTATCGCGGCAAGTACGGCACCTCGATCCGCCTGCAAGGGCTGGACGGCGACAATTCCAACGCGCTTGAGCGGGCGATCGTCATCCATCCGGCCTGGTATGCCGCGCCGGACATGATCGCCAAGTGGGGCAAGCTCGGCCGCAGCGAAGGCTGCTTTGCCATGGACCCGGCCTACTTCAACGAGGCCCTCTGGCATCTTTCGGGCGGCCGGCTGCTGTTCGCTGACCGCATCGGGCTTGCCTGACGGGGGCGATCAAGCCCGCGCTTTGCTGCAGTGCACTCGTTTTGTCGACAAGCCACGGCGGTGATGGTACGTCGGAGACATGGCCGATCTTGCGCGTATTGTTAATCAGCCGTCGGGAGATGCCCGTCGCATCCGGTCGCGCCGGGCGCTGACCACCGCTTTGCTGGCGCTGCTGGAAGAGCAATCGTTCGACCAGATCACCATCCGCGCGATCTCGGCGCGCGCCGGCACCGGCTATGCAACGTTCTTCCGTCACTACCCCGACAAGGAAGCGTTGCTCGCCGATGTCGCATCGCAGCAAATCGCCGATCTGCTCGCCCGTGCGATGCCGATCTTCTTTGAGGGCAGCAGCCTCGAATCGTGCCGCGCGCTCTGCCGCTATGTCGCCACGCATCGGGCGTTGTGGTCGGCGCTGCTGACCGGCGGCGCGGCCGGCATCGTGCGTGAGGAATTCATTCGCCAGGCCCGCCTGATCGAACAGCCGGCGGCTGCGGGCGCGCAGTGGCTACCGGCCGACCTCGGCGTCGTCTATGGCACCGGCGCGACTATTGACCTGCTCGCCTGGTGGCTGGCCCAGCCGGAGGATTATCCATCCGACCGGATCGCCGACATCCTGCACCGCCTGATCATCGCCCCGCTGCTGCTGGCGAATGAGCGCACCATCGATGCGAGCGAGGCTGGCGCATAATCAGGACGCCGATTATATCCGCACGATCGAAGGTGCAGATTAGAGGCGGCCGTGTTCAACATCGATAGACTCCGCAAGACGATGATGCTGGCTGTCGGCGCATCGGCCGCGACTTTGATCGCCCTGCCCTCCGCCGAAACCGCGCGCGCTGCGCCATCGCCCGATGGCGGCGCGCTTTACCGGCAACGTTGCCAGTCCTGTCATGCCGGAGCGATCGCGCCGAGCCTGTCCGGCGTCGTCGGGCGCAAGGCGGCAGCGGGCAACTTCCGCTATTCGCCCGCGTTGAAGGCATCGGGATTGACGTGGACGCGGCCGGTGCTCGACCGTTTTCTGGCAGGCCCGATGCAACTGGTGCCCGGCACACGCATGGTGATCCGCGTCAGCGATCCTACCGAGCGCGCCGCCATCGTGGATTACCTCGCGCAGATGCGCTGACCCGCCGGACCTGATTCCGCATGATCGATAATGCCGACTGGCCCACTTTCGGCTGGAGCGACGATGTCCGTCCGGCGCTGCGCCTGGCACTCGATGCCGGACGGCCGGTGGTGCTGGCGACCTTGTTCGCGGTCGGCGGCAGTGCCCCGCGTGGCCCCGGCGCGCAGATGCTGTTCGACGGCACCCATGCCAGCGGCTATTTCTCGGGCGACTGCATCGAAGGCGATGTCGCCGCGCATGCGGCCGATGTCCTGCGCACCGGCGAGCCGCAGCGTCTGCATTACGGCATGGGCAGCCCGTGGATCGACATCCGCCTGCGCTGCGGCGGCGCGCTCCATGTGCTGGTCGAGCGCATCGCGGCCGATGATGCCGCGGCGCACGCCCTGCTGCGCGCGGCGGCTGAGCGCCGTGCCTGCGTCTGGCAGAGCGACGGCCTCGACCACGCCTGCGAACCGGCGGACGCCGACACGCCCCTGCTGGCATCCAGCGACGATCCCTTGCGCATCGCCCGCCGCTTTGACCCGCCGCGCCGGCTGATCGTCTCGGGCGGCGATCCGGGAGCGCTGGCGCTCGCGCGGCTGGGTGCGGACGCACAGTTCGAGACGGTGCTGCTGCGCCCCGATGGCCCGCAAGGCCCGCCCCCGTTCTCCGGTGTCACGTACTTGCGCGAGGAGCCGGCAAGCGCGCTGGCGCGGCTGCGGCTCGATCGCTGGACCGCCTATGTCGGCGCGACGCATGAGGATGAGCACGATCTCGGCGGCTGTCTCACCGCCCTGCGCGGCGGCGCGGGCTATGTCGCGATGATCGGCGCGCGCTCCCGTGCCGCGAGCCGTCTGGCGGCGCTGACCGCCGCGGGCGCGAGCGAAGCCGAACTCGCGCGCCTACGGCTGTCCCCCGGCATCACCGGGCTCGGCAAGGCACCATGGGAGGTCGCGACCGGCATCCTGGCCGAGATCATGCAGGTGCTCAATCCCGCCCGCGAGCGCGCTTGAATCAGGGGCGCTTCGTGGCGATCGTGCTCGCCGCCGGCCATGCGCGACGCTTCGGCGCGGACAAGCTGGCCGCATCGTTCCGCGGAAAACCACTTGTGGCGCATGCGATCAACGCGGCACGTGCGGCGCCGGTCGAGCGCATCCTGCTGGTGACCCGCGCGCATGTCGCTGACCTGCCCGGTGGTACGGACGTGAAAGAGGTTCTCGTCGACAGTCACGAAATGGCGCAGTCGCTGCAGGCGGGGATCGCCGCGGCCGGGGATGTCACCGGGGCGTTCGTCTTCCTCGGCGACATGCCGCTGGTGCCGCACGACATGGCGGCACGGCTGGCTGACGGGATCGGCGACGGTTTCGCCGCGCTGCCCCGCTGCTCCGGCCGGCCCGGCCATCCGGTGCTGTTGTCGCGCCGCGCCTTTACCGATGTCGCCGGGCTTCAGGGGGATGCCGGCGCCGGACGGCTGCTGCGCGGGCGCGGCGATGTCGTCCACATCGATACCGACGATCGCGGCGTAATCGCCGATATCGACACCCCCGCCGATCTGGCATCGCTGGGCGCGAGCGGCCGCACACAGTAGACGTTTTTGCCTGTCACCACCCCTGTTCCGAATACCGGCAGCCGTGCTATGACGGCAGGGATGAGCAGCACCGGTCGCAAGATAGAGCGATGGCTCGCCTGCGATCGCCCGATCGGTTGATCCCGTGACGGCACAGACCGAAAGGACACGACGATGACAGTTCTGAACGTTCAGCCGATGGTAGAAGGCCGGGATTTCGGTGCCCGCATCGTCGGCCTCACCCGTGAGCAGACGGTCGATCCGGCTGTCCGTGCCGAGGTCAACGCATTGTTCGAGAAGCACGGCATGATCGTGTTCTCCGACGTCGAGCCTTCGGGCGAGATGCATATCGCGATCAGCGACATCTTTGGCCCGCTCAAGGATCACCCGAGCAAGGCCGTACCGCGCGTCGATGGCGCCGCGATGCCCGGCGTGATCGACATGCCGACGCCGCCCAACCCGGTCGGCCGCATGATCGTCGACGGTCGTGAACTCGCCTCGTGGATCCCGTGGCATTTCGATCATGCCTACAACAACGAACTGAACCGCGCCGGCGTGCTGCGCGCGATCGACATTCCGCCCGAAGACGGCCTGACCGGCTTCGTCGACGGCATCGAGCTGTACAACCGCCTCTCGCCCGAACTGCGCGAGCGGATCGAGGGCAAGAACGTCCTCTACCGGATGAACGTCTACATGGCGAACTTCCGCTATGGCGCGCCCGAGGGTTACAAGGTGATCGCCGAGAATCCGCATTCCAAGCCGGTGATGGACGAGGCGATCAACACGCCCCGCGCCGTGCATCCGGCGGTCTGGACCCGCGCCTCGGGCGAGAAGGTGCTGCACCTCTCGCCATGGATGGCCGAGGGGATCGAAGGTGACGAGACCCCCGAGGGCGAGGCGCTGCTCGAAGCCGTGGCGCGCGAGATCTTCACGCTGGGCAAGGAGCTGGCCTACTTCCACCAGTGGAAGACCACGGACATGCTGATCTGGGACAACTGGCGCACGCTGCACGCGGTCAGCGGGCACGATCCGCAGTACGCACGCCGCATGCAGCGCACGACGATCAAGGGCGACTACGGTCTCGGTTACTTCGAGAACGGCGCGACCAACGACAACAAGATCCTCGAACGCGCGTATTGATGCAACGCCGGGCAAGCGGTGGACCTGCTATCGCTTGCCCGGCTTAGCTTGCGCTGGATTAGAAGTGTAAAATTCTGGTTACCGTCGCCCCTGCGGAGGCAGGGGCCTAGCTAAGCTGTCCGCGTCAATGCAGCATTGCATTGAGGCGAGAGCGTAATAGGCCCCTGCCTCCGCATGGGCGACGACGTCTTGCCGGGCAAAGTGCCGGGAGAGGGCTTTACGATACGCAGCCTGCCCGATCCATCGACCTGACACGGCCCGGTCCAGCCCGCCGCGCGTGGCCCCCGGCACCCTCCCGATCAACCAGCGGTATGCGGTACGTCCGTCCCCACCGGCTCATGATACGGACAGCCATTCACCCGCGCGCGGAAGTCGGCGGAGTGGCGATAGGGCGCCTTGCGCGCGCGATTGATGTTGCCCAGCGGCTGGTGTGCCGCGAGCCCGGTCCAGACGCTGAACCGCATCTCCTCGTTGACCGCCTGCACCATCGCCGCATCCCAGCTGTCCTGCGCCGGTGCGCGAATGATGGCGACACGCTGGAACGGCGCCTCATCTTCGTCCCACTCGACCGTCGGGTCCTCGACCGGTTGACGATCGAGATCGCGGCATAGCTGGACGCGGAACTCCCAGGCGGCGTCGATCGTGCGCATCTCCTGCTGCACATCCTCGCGGATCGCATCGGGGCGGCCATCGATCTCGATCTCGCGGCCGGTCAACGCCTGCTGCGCGGGGGCCAGCGGCGCGACGCTGAACTTGGCGATGTAATCGCCAAAGCGGAACGGCGTGGTCGAATAGTAGGTCTCGCCCAGCGGCTCGGACTGCGGCGCCCCGCCCAGCGAGTTGACGACCGCCGGCGGCTCGGCCCCCACCGCCTCGATCACGTGGCGCACGCCGCGCAGCGTGGCGGAGACGACCTTCTTGGTGCCTTCCAGCCGGTCGGTGGTCTTGGCCAGGAGCTTGAGGCTGCCCAAAAACTTGTCGGCGGTCGGCGCCTGGAACACCTTGCCGTTGACCATCACGAAGTCCTGCGTGGTGCCGTCGGCATCGGGCAGCCGCTCACCTTCGACATCGAGCACCTTCATCGCAAAGCCGCGCGGCAGGCTGATCGCATCGTCTAGGATATCGCCGGCATTGGTCGACAGCCGGATGAACACCGGGTGCGTCCCTGCCTGCGCGAACAGCCCCTGCGCCAGTTCCGGCGGCAGGTCGGCAGCAATCTCGATCTCACCCTTGAGGATGCCGTGCGACTTCGCATGGACCGAGCGGACCGCCTGGCCATAATCCTCGGCCGTCCGCTCAAGGATCGTGTCGAAGGCCGCGTTGATCCCCGCGATCGTCTCGCCCTCGTCCGGGGCGATCGTCTCGATATCAGCGCTGTATCGAACCGGCTCGGCAGTCATGATAATCTCCTCTGCTGCGGAAACCTATGCCGGCCGCTGGCTGTTCCTGTCCTGATCCGGTCGGACGCGTTGGGTACGTTGGCGTGCAGATGGCCGGGTCTGGAAAAAGGCGGCAGGTAATGGCGATCAAGCAGAACGATGACGGCACGGTCGAATATGCCGGCGCATCGGGCGGATTCGGCTCGGTCAAGGGCATGGCGAAGGTGTTCGCGCGCGAACTGTCGTCTCCCGGCACCGCCGAGACACTGCTGCGCCAGAACAAGCCCAAGGGTTTCATGTGTTCGTCCTGCGCCTGGGGCAAGCCCAAGCACCCGCACAGCTTCGAATTCTGCGAGAACGGCGCTAAGGCCACGATCTGGGACCTGACGCGCGATCGCTGCACGCCGGCGTTCTTCGCCGCGCACACCGTCAGCGAATTGCGCGAATGGCAGGACTACGATCTGGAGATGCAGGGCCGCCTCACCGCACCGCTGCGCTATGACGCAGCGACCGACAGATACGTCGATTGCCAGTGGGACGAGGCGTTCGCCGGCATCGCTGCGGGCTTGAAGGCGCTCGATCCCAAGTCGGTGGTCTTCTACGCGTCGGGCAAGGCATCGCTGGAGACCAGCTATCTCTACGGGCTGCTGGCCCGCGCCTATGGCAACAACAACCTGCCCGACAGCTCGAACATGTGCCACGAGACGACTTCGGTAGCGCTCAAGGAAGTCACCGGATCGCCGGTCGGCACCTGCGTGCTCGAGGATTTCGAGACCTGCGATGCGATCCTCTATTTCGGGCAGAACCCCGGTACCAACTCGCCGCGCTTTCTCCATCCGCTGCAGGATGCGGTGAAGCGCGGCTGCAAGATCATCGTGTTCAATCCGGTACGTGAAGTCGGCCTGCTGCGCTTCATCGATCCGCAGAACCCGGTGCAGATGCTGACGCAGGCGCCGACCGATCTTGCCCACATGTACCTGCAGGTGAAGCCGGGCGGAGACATCGCCGCGGTCATGGGCCTCGCCAAGCATGTGCTCGCCTGTGACGATGCGGCGATCCGGGCGGGCAAGCCGCGTGTGCTCGACATCCCCTTCATCACGCAGCACACGCACGGCTGGGAGGCATTCGAGGCCAAGCTGCGCGACACCTCGTGGGAGGACATCGAGCTCAACTCGGGCCTTCGGCGCGCCGATCTTGAGCAGGCCGCCGATGTCTATGTCGCGGCCGAACGCACGATCGCGGTCTATGGCATGGGGCTGACCCAGCACGTGCACGGATCGCAGTCGATCCAGACGCTGGTCAACCTGCTGCTGATGCGCGGCAACATCGGCAAGCCCGGTGCGGGGATCAACCCGGTGCGCGGCCACTCCAACGTCCAGGGACAGCGTACGGTCGGCATCTCGGAAAAGCCCGAGCTCGTCCCGCTCGACAAGTTCGCCGAGCAGTTCGGCTTCGTGCCGCCGCGCGACAAGGGCACAACCACGGTGGAGGCGTGCGAGGGCATCATCGACGGATCGATCCGGGCCTTCGTCAGCCTGGGCGGCAACTTCATCCGCGCGGTGCCCGATCGCGATGCGATCGAGCCGGCTTGGACGCAGCAGGCGCTGACCGTCTATATCGCCACCAAGCTCAACCGCAGCCATCTGGTGCACGGCCGGGCGTCGTACATCCTCCCCTGCCTCGCGCGTCCGGAAGAGGACATGCAGGCGAGCGGGCCGCAATCGGTCGCGATCGAGGATAGCTTCAGCCATATCTACGGCTCGATCGGCAAGCGCAGTCCCGCCGCCGATACGCTGAAGTCCGAACTCGCCATCGTCGGCGGCATCGCGCAGGCCTTGTTGCCGGCCAATCCGAAGATGCCATGGCAGGCCTGGATCGACGATTATGCGCTGGTGCGGGACCAGATCGCCGAGACCTATGCCGACCAGTTCCATGGCTTCAATCAGCGGATGTGGCAGGCCGGCGGGTTCTATCGCGGCAACAAGGCGCACGACCGGATCTGGCTGACCGAGAGCGGCAAGGCGCAGTTCGCCACGCCGACAGTGCTCTCCGCGCTGGGCGTGGGGCCTGAGGAAGGCCGCTTTCACCTCATCACCATGCGGTCGAACGACCAGTTCAACACGACGATCTATGGCTTCGACGACCGGCTGCGTGGCCTTAGCGGCAGTCGCATGATCCTGCTGATCAATCCCGAGGACATGCGCCGGCAGGGTCTGCAGGCGGGCGACGTGGTGACGCTGGCAGGCGACGCGGGTGACGATGTCCGCCGGGCGGTGACCGGGCTGACGGTGACGCCGTACAACCTGCCGGACGGCTGTGTCGGCGGCTACTACCCCGAACTCAACGCGCTGCTGCCGCTATGGTATCATGACAAGGCGTCGAAGACCCCCGCCGCCAAGGGTGTGCCGGTGCGGATCGAGCGTGACGATGTACGGCCGGATCGTGCACAGGCCGATGCCCTGGCCGATGGCGGGGCCGGCGCGCACGACGCATCGCAGATGGCGTAACCCTCGCGCGCTGGCGGCCGGACTTCCCGGGATCAGGCCGCCTGCTGGCGTGGTGCGGCCAAAGCCTCGTACCGGCCGAACAGGTCGATGAAGTGTTCGTCCATCGTCCGTACGGCAAACCGCTGGGGACGAGGCATCGCCAGGGCTTCGTGGATCGCGGCCGCGGCGGATGCCGCGTCACCCGCGCGATAGGTGACCCCTGCCCCGCCGCGGGCGTGATCCGAAGCGCCGCCGCGATCGGGCACGACCACCGGGATGCCGCTGGCGCGTGCCTCGGCCGCGACCATGCAGAACGTCTCCGCCTCGCACCCGTGCACCAACGCGTCGGCGCTCGCCAGGATGCGGGCGAAGCGTTCGCGATCGTGCACCGCGCCGAACAGGCGAATATGCGGGTTGCCGGCCTTGTGTCGCAGCACCAGCCCGCGCTTGCGGCCGCCACCGATCAGCGCAAGACCCAGCGGCGCGCGCGTGCTGGCCCGCGTCACCGCGTCGATCACCAGCGGCCAGCGCTTCTCCTTCGACAGCCGTCCGATGCCGATCAGCAGCGATGCCTCGGGCGGCAGGCCGCATTCGGCGAGCAGCGAGGCGCGCAGGCTCTCGTCCCGCAGCGCGGGTGAGAAGCGGCCCGCTTCCACCCCCATCGGCAGCGTCTCGGCATGGGGGACGCCGCCTTCGGCCAGCCGCCGGCGCAATTCGTCATTGGCGCAAACGACCATGTCGAAACGGCTGCCCAGCGTGCGCAGGTGACGCCAGAACATCGCGAACTGCCGGTCGATCGTCGGCCGCGAGAACATCGGCTCGAGGTAGAAATAGGCGTATGCCGACAGCGGATCGGCATGCATCACCAGGCTGCGGCCCGCGCTACCACGCCAATTGGCGACCATCGCCGCGCTGCGCCAGGGCGATGTCGCCTCGACGAAGTCGGGTGCCTCGCGATCGAGCGCGGCATGCAGCGCCGCCTCGTCATCGAAGTATCCGTAACGGCGATCGAGCGGGAAACGCGGCGCGGGGATGGTGACGATGCGCGCGCCGGGGCCGCGCTCGGTCACCGAATGACTGCTGCCCGGGGCGAGGATGACGATCTCATGCCCCAGCTTCGGCCCGATCGCCAGCTTCTGCTCCACATAGGTGCGCACACCGCCGCCATCGGGCGAGTAGAACGCGCAGACATCGACGATCTTCACCGCGCCGCCTCCCCCTTCCACGGGTGGGCCAGATCGTAGGCCGACACCGCAGCGCCGACGATAATGTGCGCAACAACGATGAGCCCCGCCATCAGCGCCATCAGCGAGGCGATGTCCGCCTCATGCCCTAGCGTGAACACCGCCACCCCGGCGAACACCAGATCCTTGTTGGGGATCAGCGGCAGGCGCGAGACCAGCATGCGCAGCGTCGCCAGATAGAGCCACCAGCTCAGCGTCACCGCCGGCAAGGCGAGATGCCACAGCAGCGCCCACAGCGCGATCGTGGCGACGATCCGCAGCAGGTGCTGGTGCATGATGAACACCAGGCTGGCCCGCGGCAGCGAGAACACCTTGCGCCGCAGGAAAGTGGCCGCGCACGACATTAGCAGGACGATGCCCAGCGACCAGACCAGCAGGCGGCTGTCGATGCCCAGCTGGGTCAGGTGGATGAACGGCCACATCGCCACCAGCAGCACCAGCGTGACAATGTTGCCCGCCAGCGCCGACAGGATGGCGACATCCTTGACCGCGCCGAACGGGGCCGATGTCATCGCCATCCGTTGCCGCGCCCAGCTGTAGAAATAGGCCTCGCCCAGGTAGCCGAGGAGCAGCTCGTTATAGACCTTCTTGCGCAGCAGCGCGGTGATCCCGGCGGCGGGGATGTTCCACATCCGGCGGAAGATCACCCATTCGGACAGCGGTGCCGAGATGTAGAACACCGCGAACACGATCCAGAACACCGGCGACTGCGGCAGCAGCCGGCGCAACTCGGTCAGCTCCAGGCCGCGCATCTGGTGCAGCATCGCCGCGATCAGCGCGAGCGACAGCACGCCCGACAGGATCTTGCCCCAGGGCAGACCCTCCTCGCGATCCTGCGGGGCAAGATCGAACGCCGGCAGCGGCGATGCCACGACGGCAGCCCCCTTACTCACTTCACCCTGGACCATGATGCTGGTTGATCCCCTTCAATCGACAGGTTCATGCGGCAAGCTCGGCATACCGGGCCGGGCGATGCGTGCGCGCCAGCGATGCGACCGTCGCATCGATGCTGCGCAGGATGGCGGGCTTCGTCGTGTCACCCGGATGCACCGCGACGCGCACGGTCGGCATCGCTGTGGGCACCGCCGCCAGGGCGGTGCGGCCGAGGCCGGCGACGGCCAGCGACGATGCCGTCCGCAAGGCGCTGCGGCTGGCCCAAGTGATGACCGGGCCTTTCGCCAGAACCTCGCCGTCTGACGGCCGCCAGACGCGCATGTGATCCTCGGCAAGAGCAAATCCGGACGCGGCGAGCGCGGTCCTGGCCCCCGAACCGTAGAGCCAGGCGGGCGCGATGAACCCGGCCGAGCGGCGTCCGATCGCATCCTCCACCAGCGCCCGGCCATCGGCCATGCGGCGGGTGGATTCGGCGTGCGACAGGCCCAGGAACTCGCCCTCGCTGGCGGTCATCCAGCGGGCCTTGATCGCCGCGCGGCCATGATGATCGGCATCGTCGCGATGGAACCAGCCGTGAACGAACATCTCGACGCCCGCATCGGACCACGCGCGCAGCCGGGCGCGGAACGCCTGCGCCTCGGCCAGCGGGCTCATGCCCCAGTGATCGGGCACCACCAGCATGGCGAACGGTGATTCGCCGCCCAACCGGCGCAAAAGCAGGTCAGCCAGACAATCCACCTCGCGCTCGAAACGCGGAGTCACGTCATGGATCGCGACCAGCAGACGACGGGGGTGGACGGGCATGAAACGGGTTCCGCTCCGCCGGAGTCGGCGGCAGCGCCTTATTGCCACCCACTTACCTTAACCGAACATTTGCGACAGGCCGGATCAGTCGTCGCGCTGGCGCGTCCGCGGCTGTGGCAACAACTGCATGGCCACATCGCGCCATGTCGCGTGATCGGCGGCAAGTCCGGCCTGTTCGACCAGCACGCGGTAACCCGCGCGCACGCGGTCACCCAACTCGGTGACTTTGGCGCCACCACCGCGCGCGGTGCCGCCCGGCGCGGTCGTCACCAGTGGCGCGTGCCAGCAGCGGTTCATCGTATCGACCAGCAGCCAGGCGCGGCGGTAGCTCATCCCCAGCGCCTTGGCCGCACCCGAGATCGATCCTTCGGCGCCGATCGCATCGAGCAGCTCGGCCTTGCCGGGGCCGAACGCGATCTCGTCTCCGCAGTAGATCTGGATCCTGATCTTGATGCGGATTGCGGGCGCGGCCATCGTCAGCGTTTGCGGTTCCCGCGACCGCTCCGTCAAGCGGGCGCCGCGATCCCGACTTCGTCGGTGCGCGACTCCGGTCGCACGAAGATGCCGGTCACCTGCGGATAGCGCTGCTGGATGCGCGCCTCAATCGCGGTGATCCGCTTCTCGATCTCGGGCGTGGTCAGGCGATCATCGAAGTCCGCCCCGACGATCGCCACCACCTGCTCGGGCGCGAGATGCACGGTGCGGATCTCGGTCACCGTGCACAGACCGGGCTCGGCGCGCACTTCGTTGGCGATCGCCTCGATCAGTTCGGGGTCCGCGCGTTCGCCGATCAGCAGCCCCTTGGTCTCCCGCGCCAGCAGCACCGCGACGACGGCCAGCAACACGCCGATCGCCACCGATCCTGCGGCGTCCCAAGCCGGATTGCCGGTCCACAGCGCCAGCGAGATCGCGACTGCGGCGATGGCGATGCCGATCAGCGCCGCGGTATCCTCGGCGATGACGACGAAGACGCCGGGATCCTTGCTCCGTCGCACCAGGCTCAGCCTCGACGTGCTCTTGCCTCCGTCCTCCCTGGTCAGCGCGCGGTTGGCGACCCACCACGATCCGCCCTCGAACACCGCCGACAGGCCCAGCACGACATAGTTGGCCACCGGCGACCGGATCGGCTCGGGGTCCATGTAATGCAGCACGCCTTCATAGATCGACACCACCGCACCGCCGGAAAACAGCAGCAGCGCGACGACGAAGCTCCAGAAATAGAACTCGCGGCCATAGCCGAACGGATGCCGTTCATCCGCCGACCGGTGAGAGCGGTGGCGGCCATAGAGCAGCAGGATCTGGTTGCCGGTATCGACCAGCGAGTGGATCGCCTCGGTCAGCATCGCCGAGCTGCCGGTGAAGAACGCGGCGATGAACTTGGTCACCGCAATCAGCAGGTTGCCGATCAGCGCTGCGACGACCGGCTCGCCGCCTTTGGATTTCTCTTTGGGCATCAATCGCAAAGTGACGGCCTGCCGCTTGGTTCCGCGCGGGCGAAGACTGCCGGGGTGTCTTTGCAATTCGTCGGACGCGCCCCTATAGGAAGCGCCCAATTCCCGCCTACCGCCCGACAGGCGGGCAGGCCGTTACTTGTCAAGGATGCCGCATGTCCCGTCGCCGCCAGATTTACGAAGGCAAGGCCAAGATCCTCTATGAGGGGCCGGAGCCGGGCACGCTGATCCAGTATTTCAAGGACGATGCCACCGCGTTCAACGCGCAGAAAAAGGGCACGATCCAGGGCAAGGGCGTGATCAACAACCGGATCAGCGAATATCTGTTCACCCGGCTGAACCACATCGGCGTGCCCAACCACTTCATCCGCCGGCTCAACATGCGCGAGCAGCTGGTGCGGCAGGTGGAGATCATCCCGATCGAGGTCGTGGTGCGCAACGTCGCCGCCGGATCGATCAGCAAGCGGCTGGGCATCCCCGAGGGCGATCCGCTGCCGCACACGTTGATCGAATACTATCTTAAGGACGATGCGCTGAACGACCCGATGGTGTCGGAAGAGCATATCTCGTGCTTCGGCTGGGCCAATAACGAGGAGATGCAGGACATCTCGTCGCTGGCGATCCGGGTGAACGATTTCCTCTGCGGCCTGTTCTCGGCGATCAACATCCGGCTGGTCGACTTCAAGCTGGAGTTCGGCCGAATCTGGGATGGCGATTACAGCCGCATCATCCTGGCGGACGAGATCAGCCCCGACGGCTGCCGCCTGTGGGACATGACCACCGGCGAAAAGCTCGACAAGGACCGCTTCCGCCAGGATCTGGGCGGCGAGCAGGAAGCCTATCAGGAAGTCGCGCGGCGGCTTGGCCTGCTGCAGGACGACAACGGACCCAGCGAAGTGCTCGATCTGTCCAAACATCGGAAACTTCGGGGTAAGTAATCGTGCGGTGGCGTGATGCGGCCATCGCCGCGTTCGCCCTGCTCGGTGCCTGTGCATCGACCGGACAGCACGTCGCGCCGCCCCGCGCCGGGTTGGCCGATGCCTCGCTCGCGCGTCGCGCCGACACCAGCTGGGCGTTCGAGACGAGCGATGTCCCCGTCGATCCGGCGTTCCGCTTCGGCCGGCTGGCCAACGGCATGCGCTATGTCGTGCGCGCCAACCGCCTGCCCGCCGGCACCGCCAGCGTCAGGCTGGAGATCGGTGCGGGATCGCTGGACGAGGCGGCGGACGAGCAGGGCTTTGCCCACTTCGTCGAGCACATGGCGTTCAATGGCAGCACGCATGTCTCCGAAGGCGAGATGGTGCGGCTGCTCGAACGCAACGGCCTTGCCTTTGGCGCCGACACCAACGCCTCGACCAGTTTCGAGCAGACCAACTACCGCCTCGACCTGCCGACCAACGATCCCCGGCTGCTCGACACGGCGCTGATGCTGATGCGCGAGACGGCGAGCGAGCTGGATTTCAGCCCCGCGGCGGTGACGCGGGAACGCGGCGTGGTGCTGGCCGAGATGCGCGACCGCAACGACTACAACTCCCGCAATTCGCAGGCGGAGGCGATCTTCTTCCAGCCGCGCGCGCTCTATCCCGAACGCTATCCGATCGGCACCGCGGCTACGCTCAACGCGGCGAGCGCCGAGACGCTGAAGGCGTTCTGGCGCCGCGAATACGTGCCCGCGCATGCGACGGTGGTGGTGGTCGGCGACTTCGATCTCGCCGCGATGGAATCCGCGATCCGCCGCCACTTCGACAGCTGGCCGGCAGCCGCCGCCGATCCGCAGCCCGATGCCGGACCGGTGCTGCCCCGGGATGCCGGGCGCACCGCGGCCTATGTCGATCCGGCGCTTTACGAACGCGTCATCGCCAGCCGCAACGCCAGCTGGGTGGACCGGCCCGATACGCTGGCGCAGCGGCGTGAGAACCTGCTGCGGCAGATCGGCTACAACATCGTCAACCGCCGCCTGATCCGCATCGCGCGGCGACCCGATCCGCCGTTCCGCGGCGCGGGATTCGGCACCGGCGACCTGTTCGAGGCGGGACGCGCCAGCCGGCTGGTGATCGACAGCGTCGATGGCCGCTGGCCCCGCGCGATCGATGCCGCGGTGCGCGAATATCGCCGCGCGCTGGATCGCGGCTTCACCACGGCCGAAGTCGCCGAACAGGTCGCCAACCTGCGCGTGCAGGCGCAGGCCGCCGCCGGCGCGGCCGCAACGCGCAGCAACGGCGCCCTGGCCGAAGCGGCGCTGGCGCTCGTGCGCGACCGGCAGGTGCCCGCCGATCCGCGCGGCACGCTGGCCCGCCTGCTGGCCTTCATCCCGCAGATCACGCCCGCGTCCGTCCATGCCGCGCTGCGCCGCGATGTGGTGCCGCTTAAAGACCCGCTGATCCGCTATCAGGGCCGCACAGCGCCGCAAGGCGGAGAGGCGGCGATCCGCACCGCCTGGCGCAAGGCGATGCGCGGCGCGCAGGGGACCGACGCGGCCGCCACCGCCGCGGCGTTTGGCTATACCGACTTCGGCCCGCCGGGCACCGTGGTCAGCGACACCACGGGCGCGCTCGGCATCCGCCAGGTGCGCTTTGCCAACGGAGTGATGCTCAACCTCAAGCGCACCGACATCGAGCAGGATTCGGTGCAGGTGCGCATCGGCATCGACGGCGGCGATCAGCTCGACACCCGCACCGATCCGCTGGTGACCGAGATGTTCGCCTCGCTGCCGCTGGGCGGGCTCGGCAAGCATAGCGAGGACGATCTGCAGTCGGTCCTGTCCGGCCACGCGGTCGGCGCCGGCTTCGCCTCGGCCGACGATCGCTTCGTCGCCGCGGGACGGACGACACCTGCCGATCTGCCGCTGCAGCTGCAGCTGCTCGCCGCCTACGTCACCGATCCCGGCTATCGGGTGGAAGGCGAGGCGCAGTACCGGACGAGTGCGAACAACTACTTCCTCGGCAAGGATGCGACTCCCGCCGGGGCGCTGCGGGCGGCATTGGGCGGCATCCTGTCGGACAACGATCCGCGCTTCACGCTGCAACCGGTCGAGGCGTTCCGCCGGCTGACCTTCGCCAAGCTGAAGGCCGGGATCGGCGACCGGCTGGCGCATGGTGCGATCGAGATCGCGCTGGTCGGCGATATCGACGAAGCGGCGGCGATCCGCGAGGTCGCACGCACGTTCGGCGCGCTGCCCCCGCGCGAGGCGGCCTTTCGCGCCTACCCCGGGCAACCTCCGCGCCCGTTCACCCGCGACCGCACCGATCGCATCGTGCGCCACACCGGCGCCGCCGATCAGGCGCTGGTGCGGCTGACCTGGCCGACGCGCGACGATGCCGATGCGGCCGAGACGCTGCGGCTCGAACTGCTGGAAAGCGTGGTCCGCATCGAACTGACCGAATCGCTGCGCGAGACGCTGGGCAAGGCCTACAGTCCATCGGCGGCGAGCAGCCTGTCGCATGTCTGGCGGGGCTACGGCACGTTCGGCATCGCCGCCTCGGTCGAGGTGAACGAAGTGCGGGCGACCCGCGCGGCGATATCCGCCACGATCAAGGCGTTGCGCGATGCGCCGGTCGATGCCGACGTGCTGCAACGCGCGCGCCAGCCGATGCTCGAAGCCTATGACAACGGGCTCAAGACCAACGCCGGCTGGCTCTACCTCGTCGAGCGCGCACGCACCCAGCCGGAGCGGATCGAGCGCTATCTGGCCGGCAAGGCGCAGTTGCAGGCGATCACCGCCGCCGACATTCGCGCCGCGGCGCTGCGCTATCTCGATCCCGCGCAGGCGGTGACGGTCACGGTCCTGCCCAAGGTCGCACCCGCACCTTGAAGCCGGCCCCGCACTGGCCCACAAGCGCAGGCTCGCTGATGGAGAGCATGACAATGACCGTCCCGACGATGGGCAGGATCGGCATCTGGTCGATGGAACTGCGCTTCACGGCCGACAAGCAGGCGGTTGCCGAAGCGGCGGCGGAACTCGACGATCTCGGCTATGGCGCGATCTGGATGCCGGGCGGGATCGACGATCAGGTGCTGGGCGATATCGACACGCTGCTCGATGCCACCAGCCGCGCGACGATCGCCACCGGCATCATCAACGTCTGGAAGAACTCGCCCGAGGAAGTCGGTGCGTGGTTCGCCGCGCAGGCGCCCGATTGGCAGGCGCGGATCATGGCCGGCATCGGCATCAGCCACTCGCCGATCATCGGCGACGGCTGGGACAAGCCGCTCGCCCGGATGCGCGAATACTGTGACGGCCTCGATGCCGCTGGCGTGCCGCGCGACAACGTCTGCATCGCCGCGCTCGGCCCCAAGATGACCGCGCTATCGGGCGAACGCACCGCCGGCTCGCATCCCTATCTGGTGACGACGCATCACACCGCCGAAGCGCGCGAGATCCTGGGTCCGGGCAAGCTGCTGGCGCCCGAGCAGGGCGTGGTGCTGGACACCGACCTCGATCGCGCGCGGGCCGCGGCGCGCAAGGCGGTGGATCATTACCGCGCGCTGCCGAACTATCGCAACAGCTGGAAGCGGCAGGGGATCGCCGAAGCCGAGATCGACGCGATGAGCGACGGCTTCATTAATGCGATCTTCGCCTGCGGCAGCATCGAGGTGATCGCCGCGCGGGTACAGGCGCATCACGATGCCGGGGCCGATCACGTCTGCCTGCAGGTTATTCCGAGCGACGGTGCCGGGCTGGACGCGGTGCGACCGCTATGGCGCGACCTGGCCGGGGCGCTACTCTGACCATGCCGGCTTCGCAGGTCTTGATCGTCACCACCGGGGGTACGATCGACAAGCAGTATTTCGACGCGCTCAGCGAGTACCACATCCGCGAGAGCGCGGTGCCGCGGCTGCTCGAACTCGCCCGCGTGCGACACAGCGTCCGCGTGGTCGAACTGCTGCGCAAGGACAGCCTCGACCTGACGGATGAGGACCGGATGGTCATGCACGGGCTGATCGCCGGCGCGGCCGAGCGGCACATCGTCATCACCCACGGCACCGACACGATGACCGACACCGCGCGCATGCTCGCCGACCTCACCGACCGGACGATCGTACTGACCGGCGCGCTGGCGCCCGCGCGGTTCCAGGAAAGCGATGCCGCATTCAACCTCGGCATGGCCTTTGCCGCTGCGCAGGTCGCGCCGCCGGGGGTGTGGATCGCGATGAACGGGACTCTGTTCGATGGTCTGGCGGTGGTCAAGGACCGCGCGGCCGGTGCCTTCGTCACGCGGCAGGGATCGCCAACAGCTTAACAATATTGCGCGACAGGGGAATAATCGGGCGAGCAAAATCGATGCCTCCACGCTACATTCGCGGCATGTCGACCCAGCCGCCGTTCGCCCGTTTCGCCCCGCCGATCAGCCCGCCCACCCCGCTGCGCGCGGCGATCACCGCCGCCACGCGCCGCAGTGAGCCCGAGTGCCTCGCGCCGCTGCTCGATGCCGCCACCCTGCCCGACCCGATCGCCGCACAGGCACGCGAGACGGCGCGGACGCTGGTGACGACGATGCGCTCCAAGGACCGGCGCGGCGGGGTGGAGGCGCTGGTGCAGGAATATGCGCTGTCCAGCCAGGAAGGCATCGCGCTGATGTGCCTGGCCGAGGCGCTGCTGCGCATCCCCGATGCCGACACGCGCGATGCGCTGATCCGCGACAAGATCGGCAACGGCGACTGGCAGTCGCATCTGGGCGGCGGCCGCTCGCTGTTCGTCAATGCCGCCACCTGGGGTCTGGTGATGACGCGCGGGCTGGTCGGCGGTGCCGAAGAAGGTGGGCTGAAGGCGACGCTCACCCGGCTGGTCGCCCGCGCGGGTGAGCCGGTGATCCGCCGCGCGGTCGAGGTCGCGATGCGGATGATGGGCGAGCAGTTCGTCACCGGCGAGACGATCGCCGAGGCGCTGACCCGCGCCAAGGCGATGGAGGCCAAGGGCTTCGCCTATAGCTACGACATGCTGGGCGAGGCGGCGACGACCGCCGACGATGCCGCCCGCTACCACGCCGACTATACCCGCGCGATCCACGCGATCGGCAAGGCTAATGCGGCGCGCGGGCCGATCGCCGGCCCCGGCATCTCGATCAAGCTGAGCGCACTGCATCCGCGCTATGCCCGCGCGCAGGCGCACCGCGTGATGGCCGAGCTGCTGCCCGCGGTGAAGCAACTGGCGCTGCTCGCGCGCGGCTACGACATCGGGTTCAACATCGATGCGGAGGAGGCGGACCGCCTGGAGTTGTCGCTTGATCTGCTCGAAGCGCTGGCGCTCGATCCCGAGCTTGGCGGGTGGAACGGGCTCGGCTTCGTCATCCAGGCCTATGGCCGGCGCGCACCTTTCGTGATCGACTGGGTGATCGATCTTGCCCGGCGTGCGGATCGCCGGATCATGGTACGGCTGGTCAAGGGCGCCTACTGGGATGCCGAGATCAAGCGCGCGCAGGTCGATGGGCTGGCGGACTTTCCGGTCTACACGCGCAAGCTGCATACCGATGTCGCCTATCTCGCCTGCGCGGCCAAGCTGCTGGCGGCGCGCACCCATGTGTTCCCGCAGTTTGCCACGCACAACGCGCAGACGCTGGCGGCGATCCACGCGATGGCGGGGCCGCAGTTCGCCCCCGGCGACTGGGAGTTCCAGTGCCTGCACGGCATGGGCGAGGCGCTGTATGAAGAGGTCGTCGGTGGCAATCACCTGAACCGTCCCTGCCGCATCTATGCCCCGGTGGGCACGCATGAGACGCTGCTTGCCTACCTCGTCCGCCGACTGCTGGAGAACGGCGCCAATTCCAGCTTCGTCAACCGCATCGCCGATCCAGCGGTGCCGGTGGAGGAGCTGATCGCCGATCCGGTCACGCTCGTGCGCGCCGAAGCCCAGCCCGGCGCGAGCAACCCCCGCATTGCCCTTCCCGCCGGGCTCTATGCCGAGCGGCGCAACTCGACCGGCATCGATCTGGCCGACGAAACCGCGCTGGCGGCACTGGCGGAAGGCCTGCGCGGCGGCGCGGCGCAGACGTGGACTGCCGAGCCGGCCGAAGGTGGCGGAGCCGCTCGCGAAATCCGCAACCCCGCCGATCATGCCGACGTGGTCGGCACGGTGCGTGAGGCAAGCGAGGACGAGGCGCGGGCGGCTGTCGCCCGTGCGGCGCGCTCGCGCTGGAGCGAGGTGCCGGTGGCCGCGCGCGCGGCGATGCTGGAGACCGCTGCGGACACCTTGCAGGCCCGGATGCCGGCGCTGATCGCGCTCGCCATCCGCGAGGCGGGCAAGTCCACCGCCAACGCGATCGCGGAGGTGCGCGAGGCGATCGATTTCCTGCGTTACTATGCAGCGCAGGCGCGCGAGACTTTCGGACCGGCACAGGCGCCGCTCGGCCCGGTGGCCTGCATCAGCCCGTGGAATTTCCCGCTGGCGATCTTCACCGGGCAGGTCGCCGCCGCGCTTCTCGCGGGCAATCCGGTGCTGGCCAAGCCCGCCGAGGAAACGCCGCTGATCGCCGCGCAGGCGATGCGTGCGTTGCAGGATGCGGGGGTCCCGGCGGATGCCCTGCAACTGGTGCCCGGCGACGGCCGCATCGGCGCCGCGCTGGTCGCCGCGCCCGAAACCGCCGGCGTCGTCTTCACCGGATCGACCGACGCCGCACGCGCGATCCAGCGCAGCCTGGCCGAGCGGCTCGGCGCGGATGGAGGGCCGATTCCGCTGATCGCCGAGACCGGCGGACAGAACGCGATGATCGTCGATTCGTCGGCGCTGGCCGAGCAGGTCGTCGCCGACGTAATCGCCTCTGCCTTCGACAGTGCCGGACAGCGGTGTTCGGCCTTGCGCATCCTGTGCCTGCAGGAGGACATCGCCGACCGCACGCTGGCGATGCTAAAGGGCGCGATGGCCGAACTGTCGATCGGCCGGACCGACCGGCTGGCGGTGGATATCGGCCCCGTCATCAGTGCCGAGGCGCAAGCCGGGATCGACCGCCACATCGCCGCAATGCGCGAGGCCGGCCGCCCGGTCCACCAGTTGCCGCTGCCCGCCGACACCGCGCAGGGCACGTTCGTCCCGCCGACGATCATCGAGCTGACATCGATCGACGAGCTGACTCATGAGGTGTTTGGCCCGGTGCTTCACGTCGTCCGCTTTGCGCGGGGCGGCATGATGGAGACGATCGATGCGATCAACGCCACCGGCTATGGCCTGACTTTCGGCCTGCACACCCGGCTGGACGAGACGGTGGCAGACATGACCGGTCGCATCGGGGTGGGCAACGTCTACATCAACCGCAACACGATCGGCGCGATCGTCGGTGTGCAGCCGTTCGGCGGGCGCGGGCTGTCGGGCACCGGACCCAAGGCCGGCGGCCCGCTGTACCTCGGCCGGCTGGTGCGTCAGGCGCCGACGGTGCTCGCCGCCAGCACCGTGAACGACGCGGCGCTGCCAGCATTCGCCGCTTGGCTCGAACAACAGGGTCATGCCGACAGCGCCCGCCTCGCCCGCAAATATGGGCAACGCTCACCGGTGGGTCGCTCGATCGAGCTGCCCGGCCCGGTCGGAGAGCGCAACGTCTACGCACTGCATCCTCGTGGCGGCATCCTCGTCAGCGCCGCGACCCCCGGCGGCCTCTACCATCAGATCGCCGCAGTGCTCGCCGCAGGCGATACCGCATTGGTCGACGGCGATCGGCCGAAGGGTCTGCCGGAGGCCTGTGCGAAGCGCGTGCTGCGCGCAGAGGGACAACCGTTCACCACCGCGCTGGTCGATGGCGATGCGGATCACATCCTTGGCCTGCAACGCCGGCTGGCGAACCGCGATGGACCGCTGGTGACGCTGCACACGCCCGGCCCCGATGGCACTTATGCCATCGCGCCCCTGCTGGAGGAGGTCTCGACCTCGATCAACACGACCGCGGCGGGGGGCAACGCCAGCCTGATGATGCTAGGCTGACAGGAAACCGGCCGGACCGGTCAGGTCGGTCCAGCGGCATCGCGCCCCAGCGCACCGCGCAGGCCGACCGGCCGCCATGGCTGTCCGATCCGAGACGCCAACCGGTCGCGCGCCGCCCACAGCCAGCGGACCCGCCGCTCCGCCAGCCCCGGCAGGCTGAGCAGGTCGCCGCCGAGCCAAGGCAGGAACGGGTTGCGCCGCGCATAGGACCAGATTTCCACCCGCTCGCCCGGCTGCGCCGCGCCGCTGCGCGCGTGGAAGCCGACCGTGTCGGCGACCACCAGCGTATTGCCCGCCACCGCGATCGGCTCCGGTGCGGGCAGGTTCATGTCCACGAGATCCTGCGCCGTCACCCGCGGCGAGCCGCGCGCCGACAGCCGGTCTATCGTGCGCGCATCGGCAAGGCTGCGGCGGTGTTCCCAGCGCAGCCGCTCGGGCGTGAAGCGGTGCGAGCCGCGCACATAGGCGAACGGTCCTTCCTCCGCGGCCACGGGATTGAGGAACAGCCAGGCCTTCATCGATGCATGAAAGCTGTCCGCATGCGGGACTTCCTGCGGATCGGGATCGCGTTGGTGCCCCGCCGCCGCTCCATCGCCATCGTCATCATGGCTGACGATCGTCTGGACATAGTGCAGCGGCGTGGTGCGGAAGCTGGCGACATAATGGAACAGCGCGTTGATATCCTGCCGCGCCAGCGTGGCGCGCAAGTGCGGCACGGACGCCAGCATGGCGGGATCGATCGCCAATCGCCGGGTCACCGCATCCCCCTGCCGCATCTCGCGCGCCGGCCCGCGCCAGGTCAGGATGGCATCGCGCAGCGCGGCAAAGTCGCCTGCCGGGATGGCATCGGGTATGACGACGAAGCCATCACGGTCGAACGCCGCGCGCCAGTCCGGACGCACCCGCCGCGCCAGCCGCGCGCGCCGCCGGCGGCACAGCGCCGCGGCGATACGGACGCGCGCCATGTGCAGGCCCAGCCCGTTGAGCCGCCGTGAACCGAGGATGGGGTTGTCGAGCAGGCTTTTGGCCGAAGTGGCAAGCTGCAACGTCCAGACCGGCGCCAGCAGCAGTTTCAGGACGCGACCACTCACACTCTCTCCAACACCGCGGGTACGCCTTTGCCGGATGCTGCCGCCGGCCGATTTCAGGAGACTCAGTCGCTTTTTACGAGCGCATCGATCGCCTGGAGGCGCGCAAGCAGCGGCTCGAGTCGATCGAGCGGCATGGCATTAGGCCCATCGGACAGTGCGTTTTCGGGATCGGGATGCGTCTCCATGAACACGCCAGATACCCTCGCACCGACCGCGGCGCGCGCCAGCACCGGCACGAACTCGCGCTGGCCGCCCGAGCGTTCGCCCAGACCGCCGGGCAGCTGGACCGAGTGAGTCGCGTCGAACACCACCGGGCAACCGGTCTGCGCCATGATCGCCAGCCCGCGCATGTCGGAGACGAGGTTGTTGTAGCCGAACGAGGTGCCGCGATCGCACAGCAGGAACGAGTCGGGATCATGGCCCACCGCCAGCGCCGCATTGCGCGCCTTGGCGACCACCTGCGTCATGTCGGCCGGCGCCATGAACTGCGCCTTCTTGATGTTGACCGGCTTGCCGCAGCCGGCCACCGCAGCGATGAAATCGGTCTGCCGCGCGAGGAAGGCCGGGGTCTGCAGCACGTCGACCACCGCGGCCACCGCCGCCACCTGGGTCGCGTCATGCACGTCGGTCAGCACCGGCAGCCCGGTTTGCGTGCGCACCTTGTCGAGGATGCGCAGGCCCTCGTCCATTCCGAGCCCGCGGAACGAGCGGTCTGAGCTGCGATTCGCCTTGTCGAAAGATGCCTTGAAGATCAGGAACAGACCCAGCCGCTGCGCCATTCCGGCCAGCGTATCGGCGATGGACAATGCCATCGCCTCGTCCTCAATCACGCACGGTCCGGCGATAACGAACAGCGGCGTCTGCGCCCCGATTTCATGCCCGCAAAGTCTCATTTACTACTGCCTTACCGCTTGTTTCGGGGCCTGATCAGATGCCCGCTTGCTCGTCCCCGCCAAGTGGCGTCGGATGAAACGGCTGGCAATCCTTCGCCCATTGAAATATTGTGTGTCGCAGCAATCCGGTAAGTCCGGCCGAAAATAATAGAAGTTCAGGGTGGTATGACGACCCAGTTAAAACCGACGCGCTATGCCGCCTCGGCGCTCAATACGCTGGATATCGAACTCCAGGCGCTCGAAACGCTCAAGCTGGCGCTTCAGGCGCCGGAACTCGGCCAGTCGGTCGATCTGGCGATTACCGCCATCGCCTCGCTGCGGGGTCGCGTTATCGTGACCGGCATGGGCAAGAGCGGCCACATCGCGCGCAAGATCGCGGCGACGATGCGATCGACCGGCACCTCCGCGCTCTATCTCCATCCGGGAGAGGCGAGCCATGGCGACCTTGGCGTTATCACCAAGGCGGATGTCGTGCTGGCGATCACCTGGTCGGGCGAGACGACCGAGCTTGGCGATATCTTTCATTACTGCCGGCGCTTCGGCGTCACGCTGATCGTCGCGACCGCGCATGCCGACAGCACCGCAGGCCGCGCAGCGGACATCTGCCTGACGCTGCCGCGCGTGCGGGAGGCCTGCCCGCACGAACTCGCGCCCACGTCCTCGACCACGCTGCAACTGGTGCTGGGCGATGCGCTGGCGGTGGCGCTGATCGAGGCGCGCGGATTCACCTCGTCCGATTTCCACGCCTTTCATCCGGGCGGGCAGCTTGGCGCGCGGCTCTGCACCGTCGGCCAGATCATGGGCACCGGCGAGGCCGTACCCCGCGTCAGCCGCGATGCCTCGCTGACCAGTGCGACGATCGAGATGAGCCGCAAGCGCTATGGCTGCACCGCCGTGGTGGACGATAACGACGGGCTGGTCGGCGCCTTCACCGATGGCGACCTGCGCCGCTGCATCGCCGTCTACGATCTGGCCGACAACATCGGTCTGCACATGTCGATCGCGCCGGTGACCGTCTCCAGCAGCATGCTCGCCTCCGAAGCGCTGCGGATCATGAACGAGAACGCGGTGTCGGTCCTGTTCGTGGTCGAAGGCGGCAGGCTGGTGGGGATCGTGCACATGCACGACATCGTCAGGGCGGGCGTTGCCTGATCCAACCGCGGTCGCGCCGACCCCGGCGGACCTGATCGTCATTCCCGCCCGCTTCGGCTCCACCCGCCTGCCCGGCAAACCGCTGCTGAAGATCGCCGGACGCACCCTGCTGGAGCGTGTCGTCGCGGTCGCGCGGGTCGCTGCCGACCTTGTGGGCGGGTGCGACGTCGTTGTGGCGACCGATGATGACCGCATTGCCGACCATGCGCGTGAGCTGGGCGCCGATGTGGCACTGACGCCTGCGGATCTCGATTCGGGTTCGTCGCGCGCCGCCGCCGCGGCGCGGCTACAGCCCTCGCGTCCGGCGCTGACCATCAACCTTCAGGGTGACGCGCCCTTCGTCACGCCGCAAGTCGTGGCCGGTCTGATCGAGATCTTGCGCGGCGGCGACGCCGATGTCGCCACGCCGGTCTACCGTCTCGACTGGGCACGTCTCGATCGCCTGCGCGCGCACAAGACGACGGCCCCGTTCAGCGGGACGACGTGCGTGCGTAGCGCGGACGGACGCGCGCTCTGGTTCTCCAAGACCATCCTGCCCGCGATCCGCGACGAGCCCGCGCTGCGCCTCCGGGAACCGCTGTCGCCGGTGTGGCAGCATCTTGGCCTCTATGGCTATCGGACCGCGGCGCTCGAATGGTTCGCCGACACCGCGCCGAGCCCGTACGAGCGGCTCGAAGGGCTGGAGCAGCTCCGCTTCCTGGAACACGGGCGCAGCATCGCGACGATCGAGGTCGACCCGCCGCTCCATGCGCTGTCGGGGATCGATACCCGGGCGGACCTCGATCTGGCCGAAGCCGCGATCGCGCGGCTGGGCGATCCGTTTCCCGCCTGACCCGCATGTTCGTGATCGTCCGTCATGGCAACACCTTCGCGGCCGGCGAAACGCCGCGCCGGATCGGCGCGCGCACCGACCTGCCGCTGGTGTCGTCCGGCATCGCGCAGGCGGAGGCGCTGGGCAGGCACTTCGCCGCACGACAATGGCATTTCGCGCGCGTGCTCGTCTCGCCGCTGATCCGGACTCGGGAGACCGCGCGGCTGATCCTGCGCCATCAGCCCGCGCCGCCTGAGCCAGAGCTATGCGACTGGCTGCGCGAGATCGATCACGGGCCGGACGAGGATCAGCCGGAGGACGCGGTGCGCGCACGGATCGGGCACGATGCGCTGGCCGCCTGGGACGAACGCGCCGCGCCGCCGCCGGGCTGGATCGTAGACCGGGCGGAGCGGCTGATAGGTTGGCGCACGCTCTTCGCCGATGAGCTTGCCGACCCCGCAATGAGGCTGACGCTGGTAGTTACGAGCAACGGCGCCGCGCGCTATGCCTTGCTGGCCGATCCCGCGCTTGTGACGGCGAAGGCCGGGCTATCGAACCTGAAGCTGCCGACCGGCGGGTATGGCCTGATCGCACGCGGGCCGGACGGCCGGTTGCAGGTTCCGGTCTGGGGGCAACGGCCATGAGGGTTACTGCGCCGATCGTGCCGGCCCTCCTTCGTGCGCCGCCGTTCCCCGATGCCGATGGCAGCATATCGTTCGCCTGGCGCCACCATGAAGCCGCGCGGATCGATCACGCCGAAGTCTTTGCCCGGATACGCGCCGTCCGGATCGGCAGTGATTTCTGGGCGAACCCGTGCGTTTCTGCCTTGCCGGGTCGAACGGTGCTGCGTCCCCGGCTGATTGCTGAACTGCCGGACCTGCTCGCAAGCCTATCGATGGATGAACGTCCGTCGGCGCTGTGGATATCTGGGCACTCTGCAATGTCTCGCGCGCTGCGCCGGCTCGTGCGCAAAGGCGGCTGCTGGCGTGCCAATGTCGATCCATGGTCCGCGCTCGATGGCGCCCGGTGCCTGCTGGCACACGGCGATGACGACTGGCTTGCTGTCGCCCGGATCATGAACGTACCTGTACAGGTTCTGTCCGCTGGCCGCTTCGGCGCGCCCGGTGACTATGCCGTCGCTCTTGACAGCAAAGTCGCCGGCGAACTGGCAGCAACGGTGTATCGTGATCCGTTCACCGGAGGGCAGACGACGATCGAGGCTACTATAGAACTACTCGCCGAATGGCGCCGCATCCTCGATGCCAACCGCCCGATTGCGGCAGCGGTTGGCATGGCCTGGTGGAAGCAAGACGAGATCCGCCGGTTCTTGTGGCATCCATGCCGACCGCTGCGGATCGTCCACCGTCCCGCTCACGCGCTTCGCCTCGCAAGGCGCGCGGGTGGCGCTGTCGCGATCTGGCCGTCACGCGTCTCGCCGGCGCTGCTCGCCGACGCTGGCAAGCAAAAAATTTCGCTGGTTTGCGTAGAGGATGGATTCGTCCGCTCAGTCGGGCTTGGCAGCGGCCTGGTTCCGCCATCATCGATTGTGGTCGATCGTAGGGGAATTCATTTCGATCCACGGCGAGCGAGCGATCTCGAAACCATCTTGGCCGAGACGGACTTCACTGAGCGCCTGCTGGAGCGCGGTCGAGCCCTTAGAAGCACGATCGTTGCGGCAGGCATCAGCAAGTACGGTGCAGGCGGCAAAGATACCACACCTGTCTTCCCGGAACGGTGCAAGCGCCGGCTGGTGTTGGTACCCGGCCAGGTCGAGGATGACATGTCGGTCATCGCCGGCGGCGGCGGTCTGCGATCCAATCTTGAACTGCTGCGGCGCGCCCGTGCCCTGGAGCCGGATGCCGAGATATGGTTCCGCCCTCATCCCGATGTGGATGCCGGGCATCGGCGCGGTGCCGTATCCGATGTCGAGGTGCTGACAATTGCCGATCGGATCATGCGCGAGCCGCCCATGACCGCGCTGCTCGATTGCATCGATGCGGTCCATGTCCTGACGTCGCTCACAGGATTTGAGGCACTCTTGCGCGGGTGCGCAGTGACCTGTCATGGAACGCCGTTCTATGCCGGCTGGGGGCTGACCCGTGACCTGAGTTTCGTTCCCCATCGCCGCGGCCGCACGTTATCGCTTGATGAATTGGTGGCCGGCGTCCTCATCCTCTATCCCCGTTATCTTGATCCGGTCAGCGGCCTGCCCTGTCCACCCGAGACGCTGGTGGCACGAATGGCAGCCGATCAAGCCCCGAACCGGTTGGGCTGGATCGCCCCGATCCGACAGTTGCAGGGCCGGCTGAATGCGATGTGGCGATGAAGGTCCGGCGACGATGCATGTGATCCTCGACCTGTCCCGCCTACTCTCACGCGTGCGCTATTCGACGCCATCCGGCGTCGACAGGGTAGAGATGGCCTATGCGCGCGGATTGCTGTCCCGTTACGGTGACTTACTCGAATTTAGCGCGGTCCATCCGTTCGGAGTTTATGGCCGACTGCCACGCCACCGCACACTCCTCTTTCTTGATGAACTTGAGCAACGCTGGGCGGCGGCGGACGATCAACCTCGACAGCGTTCATTGGCTTCGGTGCTGCCGCAACTCACTGCCCTTCTTCCGTCCGCCACGGCCCCGGCCAAGGCAGCAGCGATCTATGTCCAGGCATCACCGCATCATTTAGGTGACAAGAAGCGCGTGCAGCGTATCCTCATGCGTGAGCAGGCCAAGTTCCTTTGTCTCGTGCATGACCTGATCCCGATCGAATTTCCTGAATATGCGCGACCGGCAGGCGACCGGCAGCATCGTCGGCGGATCGAAACATTGGCACAGCTTGCCGACGCAGTCATCGTCAACTCTGCCGCGACAGGACGCTCGGTCGCTCCCTGGCTGGTGTGTAGCGGGCGGCAGATCGATCTCCACGTCGCGCTGCTCGGTACCGAGACGATCAGGACCAGCGCTTTACCGGCCCCATCCGATCCACGGCCTTATTTCATCTGCGTCGGCACGATCGAGCCACGAAAGAATCACCTGCTGCTGCTCAACTTATGGCGCAGTCTGGCCGAAACGATGCCAGCAAAGGAGGTGCCCCGGTTACTTGTCATCGGCCGGCGGGGCTGGGAGAATGAACAGGTGGTCGACATGCTGGAGCGATGCCCGGCGATCAAGGATCACGTCGAGGAACTCAACAACTGCTCGGATACGCAACTTGCCAGCCTTATGCGGGGTGCACGAGCGCTGTTACTGCCATCATTCGCGGAGGGATATGGCATGCCGGTGGCGGAGGCACTGTCAATCGGAACGCCCGTCGTGTGCAGCGATCTGCCAGCGCTGCGCGAAGTGGGCGATGCGACGCCCGACTATATTGACCCGCTTGACGGGTTGGGGTGGAAGGCCATGATCCTGGATCATGCCCGGCGCGGTCCTGCTTATCGGGATCAGTTGCGCCGGTTCGCAGGGTGGCGAATGCCCACCTGGGACCAACACCTTGGCATTGTCGGAGAAGCCATAGCAAGTCTGCAGCGACGATAGCTTTCCAAGACAGGCGCGTGCCTCCGGTACACCCGGTTAGTGGGACGTGACCTGCTTGGCCTGCTTCAACGACGCAACGCGAGTGCCAAAGACAACATCCCAGAAGATGGCCGAGATCGCGAAATTGCGTGCGTCGTCCACGTGGTGATGGCGCATGTGGTGGCGCTTGAGCGCCGAAGCGAAACGCCCGCGCATCGGCCATTGATGGCAGGCGAAATGCACCGTGTCATAGACGACGTAGCCGATCGCGAAGCCAAGGAACGCCCAGGTACCCGCGGCACCCAGAACCGCAAGGCACATTGCCCAGACCAACGAAAGAACTGGCAGGCTGACCGATAACGGCATCAGGTCACGCAGGCGATCGTTGGATCGATCATGATGGTTGCCATGGATTACGAACACGAACCACCGGATAATGCGACGGTCCATTTTAAGATGAAAGAGGTAGCGATGCATGGCGTATTCAAACAACGTCCAGACGACATACCCCGCGGCGATGAGCCCTAGGCCGGCGGGAACACCCGCAGTACCAAGACCAACCCATGCCACGATCGGCAGAAGCACACTCCAAACGATAGCAAACGTCCGTGGCGCGATCAGCGTGAGCTTTTCAAGGTGTTCGTTCTCGAACAGCCTGACACGTGATGAAGTATGATCAGGAGCCGACATTGGGGGCAATTCTGGACAGGAGGCATGGTAAACTGTCAAGCATTAAGGCCGTCAGGATGGATGGGACTGAGGCGGTCCGATGCGGATCGGCCCAATCCAGGCGTGTCACCCAATCGTAAATGCTGGTTCGGTGACGGAGTCCAGAATGGCATGGTGTAAGCCGGCCGGAGTGAGATCGACAGAACCCTTACCGTCACGTTGTACCCGGCCCTCCGCATCGTAACGCAGAATCACGTAGGGGGTGTCGCGATCACCAACCGGATTCGTCACATCCGGAATGCTGGGCCGGTGATCGCCGAAGAACACCAGAATCGCAGGCCGACGCATGTTGGCTATCCGCTCCATCAGGCTTGCGAGCATGTCATCGCTACGGCGCACTAACTGCAGATAGCCTGATGCGGGACTTTCACATTCATTCGGCGTCGCGTCCTTTGCGGCCCAGGGACCATGATTTTCGATGGTAACCGCATAAATCAGGCAATGCCTCGCATTACTCTGCGCACCGGCCAATTCGATAATCCGGTCGGCGACAGCGGCATCGGTGACGTAACGCCCCTCACCCGGTGTGACAGGCCCGAACGCCTCCTGCCCGTATAGCCTGGCAAAGCCGACGGCCGGCATGATCCGGTTACGGCCATAAAAGCGAAGATCATGCGGATGCACGAACAGGCTTCGCCATTCGGCCGCACCGAGACGCGCCGGCAGAGCATAGGACGCTTCACCCAGCGCGGTCAGGAAAGGGTCGTAGCGGCGAAATCCTAATTCATCCTCGCTGCGGCCGAACAGCACGCCGTATTCGGTGCGCATCGTATAGGCTCCGAAACCGCTGACCTGCAGGCGGCCATGTTGCCACGCGTCGGCACGAGCCCGCGACAGCGCGGGGAGGCTGAGGGTGGGATCGCCGAGCAGGTCGATGGGATCAGAAAACGATTCGCACTGCACGACGATAAGCAGCCGGCCTGCGGGATCGCGGCCCGAATACTCAACGAGCGACGAGCAAGCCGGCGGATCACGGCTTGTACGCCATCGCAGCCAATAGAGCAGCAGCGTTGCCGCCAAACCGTGCCGCTGCACATCGGCCGCGGAGTCAGGCACCTGTGCAAGGCGATTAATCGTACCCCGGCCAACGCTCCATGCCAGGATCGCCGCGCTGCCCAAGGTAAACGCGACCCCGGCCAGATGCGGTACGATCGTTGGCACGGACAGCCAAACCAGAAAGGCTATCAATGCCACCACAGCGAGCAGAATTGCTCCACGTTGCCTGAACGATACCGCGGAAAGATAGAATTGGGGGTGACGGAAAACCGCGCCGATCAGCGCCAGATCGGAAAACAGCAACGGCTCGCCCAGAACGGCATGCTTTGCATTGGATACCATCGCAAACAGCATCAACAGCGCAAGCGCGAGGCAGGCTGCTACCGGCACACTGCCGCAAAGCGCGAGGAAAAAGCCGAACAGCGCAGTCATGACCGTACCAAGCAGCCAGATGCCGGCAACACTGCGCCGCGCTGATCCGAAGGGACCCTTCAGTGGTCGCGGGCGGATCAGGCCGTCCACAAGGATGGCGGCAAGCAGCATCGCCACAACTATCAGAACGTTACCTGCCAATCCTGTCCGGCTCCCTTCTTGCCTTGCCAGCCGGGGTGGCCGGATTCGGCACATAACGGGCACAGGCCAAACTGTCATCAAACCTCGTTGCCCGGCTCCGACCTGCACGCGCCAGCGCACCATCCGGGCTCCATACCGAGGCATCTGGTCAGCAGGCTTGATGCCTGTCACGGCCCGGCATAACGCATCGCTGATCGCGGCGTCGCCAGTTTGACCGGCGGCATCTGCCGGCCATCGATAATGTTGTTACGGAGCATTCCTGCCGCATGCCTAATCCGCTTACTTCATCTGGGATGCTGCATGACGAAGCAGGCAACACCCTGAGATCGGCCAAGCGCAACGTCCTGCTGCTGCAAGGGTTGATGGGTCCCTTGTTCCGGAGGCTGGGGCAATGCCTTATCGCGGCCGGCCATGAGGTCTGCAAGGTCAACTTCAATGGCGGAGATCGCCTGTTCTGGCGCCTGCCCCAAGGAATCGATTACCGCGAATCGTTAGACAAGTGGCCGGCTGCATTGGAGGCGATCATCCGCATTCGCGGGATCACCGATGTCGTGCTGTTCGGCGACACCCGCAACCATCACGTCGCCGCGACGCAGGTCTGCCGCGAGCTGGACGTGCCGGTCCACGTCTTTGAGGAAGGTTATATCCGCCCCGACTGGGTCACGCTGGAACTTGGCGGAGTTAACGGCCACTCCTCGCTCCCGCGCGATCCGGCCTGGTATCGGGAAGTAGCCGCTTCGCTGCCCACCGTGCCCCCGCACGCGCAGGTTCCGTCATCGTTCCGGCGGCGAGCGCTCGAAGGTCTGATCTACAATCTTGCCGATATCCTGACCCGCTGGCACTATCCCCATTGGAACAATCATCGTCCTTGGCATCCGTTAGTGGAGGGTGTCGGCTGGATGCGCAAACTCACCCGCCGCAAGCAGCGCGAGCACTCCGGTGTCAAACTGCTCGAACAGCTCGCGGCATCGAACAAACCGTATGTCCTGTTCCCCCTTCAGCTCGATTCGGACGCGCAGATCAGGCTTCATTCGCCGTTTGCCGGGATCGCCGATGCGCTGAAGACGGTAGTCGCGTCGTTCGCCACCCACGCACCGGCCGACATGCGGCTGGTGGTAAAGGAGCATCCGCTTGACAACGGCGTGCGCAGCTGGAGGCTTGAGGCTGCCGAATTGGGGGCGCTGTTCAGCGTATCGGACAGAATCGACTATCTGGCTTGGGGCGATATCGTGCCTATCACGCAGCGGGCGAGCGGGGTTGTGACCATCAACAGCACAAGCGGAACATTCGCGCTTGCCACCGGCGTTCCGGTGATCGCACTGGGTCATGCGATCTACGACATGCCCGATCTGACGTTCCAGGGCGGACTCGACAATTTCTGGCAGGCACCCGTCGCACCCGATGCAGAGACCTTCGCTGCGTTCCGCCGGGTGCTTGTCGAGCGGTGCCTGATCCCCGGCGGGTTCTTCTCGGAAGAGGCGCTGGACAAGGTGGTCCGCCACGCAGTCGCCCGGATCGAGGGCCGATCTATGTTGCCGGAGTAGGCAGAGCAGGATCAGGCAAGATCCCAGTCGGGCTTTTCGATCTTCTCAATTACCAGTTCGATCTCGTACGCGCCATCGGAGTGGACATCGGGACCCAGCCGATAGTTGAAGCCGCGGTCGTTCTCCGCCAGGTGACGGACGCGGTAGCTGTTCACTTCCAGTGCCTCCTCGAACGAACGCAGCAGCACGGCAGGCGTGTACATCCGCTTGTGATCCTCGTTGAAACTCGACGGCAGGAAGCGGCGCTTCTCATACAAAGCCTGGCTTGGCACCATGCAGACGATGAAGCCGCCGATCCGGAGGACCCGGAACCAGTCGCGGATCGCCTGATGCTCGAACTGGATGTGCTCCAAGCAGTGACTGGAGAAGATGGTGTCGATCGATCCGTCGCCAAACGGCAGGACCCGGCCGTCATACCCCGGGTAATCAAGGTCGATGCCTATTGCACCGGGAACACCCGTCTTGCGCTCGGGATTGTCGTAACCGCTATAGCCGACGTCGAGGACCACAGGTCCCGAGCAGTAACGGTCGAGGAAACCGGAGCGACGCCGGCGCTGATAGCAGCGCCCCGCCTCGCCCGGTGGACTGTAGTCGGCCGGAAAGGCGCTGGTGATTGCGGGCAGGCTGTCCTCCACCGCACCCTCGGCAAGCAGCAGTCGCCGTGCAGAACGGCGTTGCCGATCGCGGAACTCGTCCGAATTGAAGAAGATGTGCAGGATATCCTCGACCGCCAACCCATTGCGCAATTGCGTGACGTAATGATCCCAACCCTGCTGGTCGGGCTCGCGTTCAAAGAACTGACGATAAAGCGACGCGACAAAGCCTTCATAGCCATGCGGCATGTTGGCGATTGGGTCGAGGGTCACGGCAGACATGGGTATCCTTTGGCGATCGGGCATGCGCATGGATCAGGCAGCGCCCGACTGGCTCGCTGCCGCCTTTGCGGGTCCGGATGGTTTGAGCAACACGGACGCGGCAATCGCGGCGTTGAGCTGGCGCATCGCCTCCATATCGATCTTCGCCTGCCGTTCGATACGCTCCATGCGGCCACGCACATGTCGGACGGACTCCTGATCCAGCTCGGCATCGTCCCGGATAGTCGCAATGCTGGCCGCCTGCGCTTCCATTGCTTCAGCCTGCGCTCTGATCGTCTCGGCTTGGGATTCGAGTGACGCTGCCTGCAGCCGAATGACGTTACCCTGTTCCACGACAAGCTTTTCCAGCGCCCAGGTTCTGTCATCTAAACGCGCAAATCCAGCATCGCTCGCTGACAGGCGGTCGTGATGACGGGCCGTTTCGGACGAAAGATCTGCCAGATGCTGGCGCAGCGAAGTCAATTCCACCTGCAACGCTGCTGTCTCTTCCTGCAGGCTTCGAATGGCCTCGCGGTCCCTGGAACTTCCGATCACGTCAGCTTCTTTCCTTCGCTGCCTTGCGACATTGCTTGGTGCGCCATGATGGTAAGCGTCGCATCGCGCACCACGGCAGGCGTTATCTCGCGCAGGCAGGCCTTGCTGTAAGGACTTTGGTGGCCATGATCGAGTTGGCATGGCGAACAGCCGATCGCCCGCGAAACGACGACCACATGTTTGCCGCGCGGACGCCATTCGGTCCGCTGGTGCGATCCGCCGAACACACAGACCGTCGGCGTACCAAGTGCACCTGCGACATGCGCGATGCCGGAATTGTTGCCAATCACGCAGGCGGCAGTACGCAGTGCGTCGAGAACGGCCCCAAAGGCCATTCGGCCGCACTCGTTGGCAACGCGGGACACCGGGTGAAACCGGACGATCTCACAGGCACCAAGCCGCTGGTTAGGCGCGCCGACGACACGGATCGTGCCGGTGATTGCTGATTCATCAAGCAAAAGCCCGATAAGTTCGCGGACATGTGCGATCGGCCAGTCTCGGATGACGCTGTTGGAGAACGGGGCGACTATGATGTCGTTCATGCCGTCGGCAGGTCGGCCATCATGCCGAACTCCCCCACCCGCATCTTCACCAGCTCGACCAGCAGGCACATATACTCGGTCTGATGCAGGACGTTGCCCGGTCCGCGCTTGATCAACCGTCCACCATGGAAACCAAAGCTCAGGCTGGGTTGATCGTCCACAGTCGAGATGCGCGCCTCGAACGGCGTGTTCGGCTTGTCTATCCGGAACTTCAGCTGGAAGTTGCCCGGTCCCGAGATGATCATCTCCGACAGAACCCTGCCCTTTTCCACCGCCACGTCCAAGCGGATCAGGCCCTCCCCACGCGGCTCGTCAATATCAATGTAGAAGTCGAAGATATACTCGCCCGGGTCGAGCTCGAGATAAGGCCCCCAGACGATTGCACAATCGCGTTCCACCGCCTCCTTGCTGGAATAGAGCGCAAAATGGGTCCGCCGGCCGCCGCCCTGGAGCGAGAAGGAATGCGGACTGATACGGTCGTCACGCACCCGGTCGGCATCGTTGCGGGTGCTGTCGAGTGGGAGCGCGATATCGAGGTAGGGAAAACGTGCGCGTGTGCCGATCCCGGCCTTCAACCGCGATTTGACGACGCGCAGCAAAGGGCGAGTGTCGATGTCGGTGCGCAGATCGATCGCCAGATCGTAATCGTCGGTGATGAGCCCCCGGAAGAAGCCGAGCGTCGCCGGAACGTTCGGCTCCTCCTCGCTCGAATTTCGCGGAAAGGCATCGAAGCCGATCACCCGATCGGCAAGCTGCAGGTCACGCGCCATGTCGACGTTCCACGATCCCACCACCAGATCGATAGTCGCATCAGCGAAGTAGCGCCGCAGCCGGTCGAGCGCTGGAAGCGCCATGATAAGATCGCCGAGATGATCAAGCTTTTGCACCAAGATGCGCGAAACCTGCGGCTTATGGTCCTGTTCGATCCGCGTCCGCTCGGGCTCGAAAGCAAAATCCGTCCGATCAAGCGGTGCCACGAAACCGGCGGCATGGCCGCGATCGAGAGACCAAGCCGGGATTTCGATCTTTTCGAGGACGAGCGCGATGTCGCTCTCACCCTCTGCTACCTGATCGGGGTCAGACAGATAATCATATCCGTCATCAAGGTCACCCAGCCAGCGGACGCGATAGCTATTGGGTGGCAGCGCCTCCTCAACTTCGGCAAGCAGCGAGGCCGGCGTATAGATGCGGCGTTGCTGCGGATGCCAAGGAGACGGCAATGACACCTTGCGCTCATAGAGGAATGCATGCGGCACGACGATGATGAGATGCCCACCAGGCACTACTTGCGCGAACCAGTCGCGTATCGTCTGACGATATTCTGCCACGTCCTGAAGCTTGCGATAGGCGCACACAACCTCCGTCGGCTCGGCCGCCTGGTCGCGATCGGCATGCCCGCCTACGTTCTCGATCCAGCGCAAGGCCTTGCCAACACAGAACTGATTGAGGGGAGCACTGGACACAAGTGACGTTACATCCGCGCGCACTTATCGTTGCCCCCTCAAACCCAGATCCTTGCCCGATGTCCGGTCTAATTTCCATGGGCTTTCTAGGCGACTACCGGCTAGAGGTCCAGCATAGCTAACTGTGCCGGCGCAACGCCGACTGGCAAACCCACTGCACCCCGCATCGCCATGCGACATCATCTTATCAGGGCAGCGCGCCGCGCTACAAGACCGAAGGGAACGACGCCATCGGCACCCGCCGCAAGACCCAGCGGCACGAGCGGCGGCTTCATCCGGGCCATCTGGTGGCCACGCGAGATCATCGCCACGGCCAGTCGCTCAAGCCCGTTGCGATCAAACGCCGCTATCGCAATCGTATTCGGAGCTGGATGGAAGCCGACGATGTTGACCGCGAGGCCGTTCGGTCGCAGCGATTCCATCATGCGCTCGATAAAGGCTGCGCCAGCCTTGCCGCTTTCCATCCGATCGACAGCCCGCACCGAAAGCAGGAAGTCGAAAGCGAACAGTTCGCCCGGCATCTCGGCAGGATCCATGACCGCAGGCTGCCCGTCCAACCCCGATTGCCGCAACAGGACCTGGCGAAAGGCGGCACCGGCATTCGCCAAGGTAGTCAGCACTGCAGGGTGAACTTCGCCGACGACGAGCCCGCGCGCGCCTTCCTGGAGCATGCCATATCGCTCTATTGACTGGATCGCATAGCCGATCTGCCAGCGCTCCACCAGATCGGCAGGCAGGTCGGCCAGAGGTTTCAGCCGTTTAGCCAGGGCCGTCTCGCGCAATTGCTTGTGGGTGCATGGCTGAGAAACCGGATGCACAAAGGAGGGAACGTCAAGTGACAGCAGCAGCGGCACCGACACGCTTTTGACAGTCTCGCTGCCGAAGGCCGTGGACTGCGCCTCTCTGCCACTGACCGCCGTTTCGGCGAGATCATCCTCGGTCGCGGGGCGATCAAGCGTCACGGACAGTCCGGTCGCGCTGGCGTCAAGCTGATCGGGCACCACACCCATCAGCGCGTAGCGCGCACCGCGGAACGCCTCGAAACGCAGCTGCACCTCGCCGCCATGATGCGCCAGCCAGTTCAACTGCACGCGGTGGCTGGTTGCCATCTGCGCGTTCGCTCCCGATTCACCGGACAGCATATGAACCCGCAGGATCAACGATCCCCGACGAGCCTGAAGGTCAGTGAACTTGACCGTGAAATGGGCATGACCGCGCGCCACGGGCACATAGGAAGTGTGAAATGCATAAGTGGGATCAGGTAGCGGTGTAGATCCGCCAAGCCCCTCGATGCAGCTGGCAGGATGACCATGGAACTCGAACGGGTCCAGCGACTGGTCGGACGCTTCGTCCATCACTACTTCCATCTTGCTTTCCAGCGACGGATGATGCGGTACACCGCAATCACCGGCGTTACAGGATCCCTCCGGCGGTCTGAGCGGGGCGTGTGCGCAAGCAGCGCAGCGGCGTCAAGTTCTGTTATCCAGACTGTCGTACAGCGCGTCCAGCCGCTGCGCGAAACGCTGCGGAGTAAAGGCACTTGCGCGCGCGCGACCGGCAACGGCCAACCGGCGGCATAAAGCATCATCCTGCGCGATGCGCGCGATGGCTGTTGCGATGCCGGCGGTATCGGTCGGATCTACCAGCAGTGCGGCTCCGCCGGCAGTTTCAGCCAATGCCCCGCCGCTGCTGGTCAGTACGGGCGTACCAAGCGCCATGGCTTCGGCCACGGGCAGGCCAAACCCCTCGGCAAGTGACGGCATCAGCAACGCGCGAGCGGCGGTCATCAGCGCGATGATCGAGGCGCGGCTCTGATACGGCAGCCGGATGACCCCTGGCGCCTGCGCCAGCATGACGGCCAGGTGCCCAACACTCGCGCCGTCCGGCCCGGCGACGACGAGCGGCAGCGATGTGCCGCTCGCTCGGTAAGCGTCTAGGATGCGGCTGATGTTCTTGCGCGGTTCGACAATGCCGCACACCAGGAGGTAGCCGCCCGGCTGCAGCCCGGCCGGCAGCGGCAGCTGCGTGCCGCCACGATCGCCCACACCATCGCCCTCGCTATCGATGGTCACCGGTTGTGAGCAATCCACCACCTTGAGAGGCGGCAGGTCAAGAACCGCGGCGATCGCACCGGCGGCAGATGAGGTGACCGCGACCAGCCGATCACCGCTGGCGGCGATCCGGCTCAGAAGGCGCCGATGGCGAATGCCGTCGATGGGACTGAGATCCGGATGAGTCAGCGGTATGACATCGTGAACGGTATAGACGTTGCGCCAGCCCACGATCCGGAGCGGCAATGGATAAGTCCAGTGCATGATTCCGGGCGGCCCCGGTACGCTTATCGGAAGCAACCGCCCTTGCGCAGTGAAGAACGCCTGACCCAGCCGGAACAGATCCTCGCGGACGAACCCACCCCCGCCTGCCGCCGCACGCACCCCAAGTGGCCATACCGAGCGCAGTGCGCGCAGCCGCCGGCTGACGCCTGCCTGAGGGCTGTCCGGCGCGCTTGAAGCACCGCCGCTGAGCAGCAGGGCATTGGCCGCGAGTGCTTGCTGGGCCACGCGGAGGGCACGAGCATACGTCGCTACGCCGGTAGACGCAGCCACCAGCATCCGGTTCTCCATGCAAAGCCGGCGATTGCCACGGTGCCACGTCATACGCTAATGCGCGACATCGACCAGCGATGTTCCGAAATAAAGGAGCGGGTCGTTGTCGGGAGCATACGGTGATCGTTTTTGATAACGTTTCCAAAGCATACCACATACAGAAATTCCATAAGCAGGTGTTCTCCTCACTGAATTTCACGATCCATCCGGGTGACAGCATCGGCATCTGCGGTGCCAACGGCGCAGGCAAATCCACATTGATGCGCATGATCGCCGGAGTTGAGACCCCCACGACCGGCCGCATCCGCCACACCATGTCGACGTCCTGGCCGATCGGCTACGGCAGCTGCTTCCAGGCGAGTCTGACAGGGGCCGACAATGCACGCTTCATCGCCCGGATCTACAACCAGGACGAGCAGCACGTGATCGACTACGTCGAAGACTTTGCTCAGCTTGGTCCTTACCTTTACCAACCGGTAGAAACCTATTCGGCCGGCATGAACGCCCGCCTTGCCTTCGGCATATCGCTGGCGATCAATTTCGAATGCTATCTCGTCGACGAAGTCACCGGCGCCGGTGACGAACGGTTCCGTATCCGGTGCGAGGAGGCATTGCTGCACCGGCGCGACCATGCCACGCTGATCATGGTGTCGCATGATCCGGGCACGTTGCGGCAATATTGCCGGCGTGGTGCCGTCGTCTATGGCGGAACGCTCGTCTTCTATGATGACATGGAGGAAGCCAATGACGTGCACCATCGGCTGCAAACGCTGGCAGCTTGAGTGCGCAGGCGAGGAGCGATAGGGGCTGCAATGCTCTCTATCGCCGATGGGGCATGCAGTTGCTACGATACAGATTCACGGATCGATGACAGATGTTTTTCGGACAATATAGGCGACAACGTCTTCCCTTGTCAGTACGCCGTGCGCAACTGGGTGTTGTATTTGCCGGCGCGAGCTTGCTGGCGGGCTGTGCGTCCATGCCGGCAAGCGGGCCGACCGCGCGCGAGGTCCTTCGTGGTACCCGGCCTGAAGACAATACAATTGGCATGCAAGTCGTCGATATCGACAACGCCGTGATCGGGCAGGTCGCGGCAAGCGAGGCGGATGGTATCGCCGGAATGCCGACGCTCGCCATTCTGAACCGCCCGGGGCGTACCGACACGCTTGGACCGGGAGATCTTCTCGACATTGCGGTGTTCGAAGTCGGCGCCTCGCTGTTCGGCGGGATTCGGACGACCGCGGATGGCTACGATCCTTCGGCGCAGGCGCAACGATTTCCTTCGATAGTGGTCGATCGCGATGGCAACATACGATTGCCTTATGCCGGCACCATCCGCGCAGCCGGCCGCACACCGCGAGAAATCGAGCAGGCGATCGAGCGCGGCTATGCTGGCAAATCACAGTTCCCGCAGGTTGTCGTCACGATCCGCACCAACATCAGCGATACAGTCTACGTCACCGGTGACGTCCGGCGTCCGGGCCGCGTCGAACTCTCCTTGCAGAACGAGCGGTTGCTCGATGCGATCGGCATCGCCGGTGGCACCGTTGCCCAGACACAGGACATGGTGGTCCGGATTACCCGTGACGGCAGACAGGTCGAACAGAGGCTGGATCGGGTGCGAGCGGCATCGAATGATGATCTGCTGCTGGTACCCGGCGATCGTATAGAGCTGATCCGCCGACCACAGACCTATGTCGTTCTCGGTGCCGCCAACCGGCCCTCGCAAGTCACGTTCGACCAGAGCAACCTGACGCTGGCGGAAGCCATCGCCCGTGCAGGCGGCCCCAACGATGCCAGCGCCAACCCGCGCGCCGTGTTTCTGTTCCGCTATGACCGTCCGCGTGACGGCGCGGCGCTGGCCGGACCGCAACCGACCATATACCGGCTAAACCTGCTGGCACCGTCCAGCTATTTCCTGACCCAGCGCTTTGCCATGCGCGACAAGGACGTGCTTTACGTCAGCAACGCCGGGATCAATCGCACGGCCAAGTTTGTAGGAATCATCAACCAGCTGTTCTCACCCTTCGTCGCAGCACGCGCCGTCTCGGGTAATTGACGGGCGCTGACGAGGGCACGATGCCCGCGCGTACCGCCATAACTGACCTGACGATGTCGGCAGTTCCATGACCGGCGGCAAAGGCAACGTGTTGCGTCGTCTGCGCCGTGCGCTTCGTCGACCCCAGGCGCGCAAGGTGGCAGGACTGATCGCCAGCGCCAACGCCATGCGCGATGCCGGCCGCTACCACGAAGCGGCCGCGCTCTACGAAGCTGCGCTGGACCTGACGCCGAACAGGGCAGACATCCATGTCCAAGCTGGGCACATGTTCAAGGAAGCCCGCGCGTATACCGAGGCGAAGCGGCATTATGCATTGGCGGAGCAGCACTTGCCCGATGATGCCGATCTCCAGCTTCAACTCGGACATTTCAACAAGACCACTGACCGGGCGGATCAGGCGCGAGCACATTATGCGCGCGCGGCCGCACTGAAACCGGGTTGGCCCGAGCCGGAACGTGAACTGGCCGCCTTGGACCGTCGGGAAGCGGAGCTGAAGGCGGTGAAAAGCCCGAGGCATGCTGATGTGCCGATCCCCGAGCTGGTCCCCGGCCCCCTCATCCCGGCTCCCTTGCCCCCGTTCGACCAGATCGCCTTCCGCCGCCTAGGTAGCAGCAATCGACGCACGGCGGCCGGGATGGTCCCGCTGCTGTCCGGCATAGAGGCGATCCAGGGCACCTGCTATTCGGATCGGCTGCTGGTAGAGGCTCAGGTGCTGCTTGATGGCGAAGTGATCGCGCGTGAGGCCATCCATACGACGACGCTGGATCCGCCTCCCACAGGATCGACACAGACAAGAACCGGGTCAGCGACGAAGGCTATTTTCAACATCTGGATCGATTTGTCGACAAAACCGCCGGGTTTGTACCGGCTGGATCTGGTGCTGGTCGACGAAGCCGGATGGACACGCCGACGTAGCGAGCGCATCGCCATCGACCCACCAATGCCACCGGGGGAAACCGCTCCCTTCGACAGCGATGGCTGGATACCTCCTGCATGCGGCGACCTGCGCCCGGTCGAGGAGCGCGTCCGCGCCTTGCCAAGCGAGATCCGTCCGGTATCGCGGATGATGATGCCGCCGCCGGCAACGATCCTCGTACTGCGGACGGATCAGTTGGGCGACATGGTGATTTCGATCCCGGCACTACGCCGATTGCGCGCATTGTTTCCCCTGGCCCGGATCGTCGGGCTGGTCACGATCGCCAATGTCGAATTTGCCCGAACAATCGGTCTGTTCGACGATATTCTGGTCGCGGACTATCCCGATGATCCCCTTCGCCGGCGCCGGACGATGACGCCGGAGGCGCAGCGCGAGTTGGCAGCCCGGCTTGCAACCTACGAATTCGACATCGCGATCGACCTTGCGACCAGCGACGTCTCGCGCGCGTTGCTGCCGCTTGCCGGTGCACGGCTGACCTTCGGCTTCGATGATGGTGGAAGCCCATGGCTCGATGGCGGCATCTCCGGCAACGTCCGCGATCCACGGGGCCGCGGCAATGCGGCGTCGCAATCCGGCCGCGTCCTTGCGCTCGTCGAGCGGCTGGGCAGCCTGTGTGCGACGGGTGCGACCGTGATCCCCCGCCAGGACCTGTCGCGTGACAGGCTGATGCATCTGGGCCTTGGTTGCGACGAGCGCTTCCTTGTCCTGCATGCGGGCGCCCGCATCGTTTTCAGCCGATGGACTAAGTATCCGGCACTTGCCCGTGCCTGGCTGGATCGACAGGAGGGCAAGGTGGTACTGCTGACCGAGGGGACTGACCTTGTCACGACCCTTCCTGCGGACATGCGACAGGATAGCCGCCTGATCGTGATCGATGATCGACTGACCTTCGATGATCTGGATGCGCTGGTGTCATTCGCATCGGTCTTCGTTGGCAACGATTCCGGATTGAAGCACCTGGCCGCCCTGCGCGGTACGCCGGTAGTCTCAGTGCACTCGGCAAGGATCAGTTGGGCCGAATGGGGTCAGGAACAGACCGGGATAATCATCAGCCGGCGCGTCCCCTGCGCCGGCTGTGCGCTGTTCTACGACGCGGATGAATGCGGCAAGGACATCGCCTGCATGACGGACATCAGTGTGGACGATGTGCTGACGGCGATCGAAAGCGTGGCAGGAGTTCGGCCGGCCTAATCGATCAGGCCACCGGGGTCAGCGCTTCCTCACTCCTTATCTGAGTCGCTTCTGACCCGTTGGTGCCCGCAAGCGCGACCAGCCGGCTGGTCGATTGCCCCGCTTCCAATTGGGCCAGCACAACTCGTCCACCCCGCGCGCGCACGATTTCGCCACCGACAACCTGATCCTCGGTGTAGTCGGCGCCCTTGATGATGACATCAGGCTTTAGCGCGGTGATCAGTTCGAGCGGTGTATCTTGATCAAAGATCGTCACCGCCGACACGCCGCGGATGGAACCCATGACCTGAGCGCGCGCGCGCTCGTCCTGCACCGGCCGGGTCGGTCCCTTCAACCGGCGGACAGATGCATCGGAGTTGAGCGCTACCACCAGTCGGTCGCAATTAGCGGCCGCCTGATGCAGCAGCGCAACGTGGCCGGGGTGAAGTAGATCGAAGCAGCCGTTGGCAAACCCGACGACCAGCTTTTCGCGTGTCCACGCGCCGCGCTGCGCAACCAGCTCGTCCCAGTCCAGCAATCGCCCATCGTTGACCGATGGGGATGCGCTTTCCGCTGCCAGCGATATCGCCAGTTCCTCCCGGGTGACGGTCGCGGTACCCAGCTTAGAGATGACGATACCGGCCGCATGGTTCGCCATGCGGATACCATCCGATAGCGGGATCTCGGCTGCGACCGCGGCGGCAAGCACAGCAATCACCGTATCGCCGGCACCCGACACATCGAATACATCCTGCGCTACCGTCGCTAGGTGCAGAGCTGGCCCGTCTACCGGGAACAGCGACATCCCTTTTTCCGACCGGGTGAGTAGGATCGTCGCACCGGATACATCCTGCACCCAGCGCGCTGCAGTTTCAGTCTCTTCGTCGGTTTCGCAGGGCATCCGCGTGGCGTCGCTTAATTCCTTGCGATTCGGGGTGATGATCGTCGCACCACGGTAAGCCGTAAAATCGGTCCGTTTGGGATCGACCAGCACGGGCTTCCCCAACCTGTTGGCATGCGATAGCACCGCTGTTAGAATTGTGTCCGAACAGACACCTTTGCCGTAGTCGGAAATCACCACGACATCGCATTCGTCGATCACCGCATAAGCTGCAGCAATCAATGCATCCTCGTGTTCAGGCACGAGGGCACCGGTATCTTCCTGATCGACGCGAACGATCTGCTGATGCGCGCCAATGATGCGCAATTTCTTGATCGTCTGGCGGTTGGGCACGGTCACGATATTGAAGCAGTCGATATTGCCGCTTGTCGCCATGACGGTGATCAGCTCCTGGCGCGCATCGTCATTGCCGACCACGCCCACGACGCCGACGTGCAGGCCCAATGCCGCAAGATTGGTGGCGACGTTGGCCGCCCCACCCGCCACCGATCGCTGGCTGCTGACTTGCAAAACCGGAACCGGAGCCTCGGGTGAGATACGGCGCACTTCGCCGGAAATGTATGAGTCCAGCATCAGGTCACCGATCAGGGCGACCCGCCGATGCGTGAGACGATCGAGATAATGCTCCATAAGAACCCTATTGCTGTCGCGCGACAGGCACGATGCCGGTCACCGGAAAACTTCAGGCAGCGTGTTCGCGAACACCTGCCGCGATCAACCAGCTGATTGAATAGATCAGAAGCAGGCTGACAAAAACCGTCCCCAGGATTCGCAAACGCTCCGGAAACAGAGCCTTGACCGGCAGGTTGGCATCGACGACACGAACGACGTAAAGTTGCTGACGGATCGCCCGTTCGCGAGCCTGCTGAAGCGCACTCGCGGCAGCGTCATAGCGCTTCGCCAGAAATTGCTGCCGCAACTTTAAATTTTCGTACCCGCTGATATCGCCAGCAATGGTGTTTTCTGAGCCTGTCAGCCGCCCCGACTGGCTGGAAAGCTCCGCCGTCAGCGAGCGCACGCGGCTTTCCAGCGCCTGGATCTGCGGACTACCGGAACTGATCAGCCCCCGCATGGCGTTCAGCTGCGCTCGTGCAGTCGCCAACTGGCCGGTGAGGCCGGTCACTAGTCCAATCTGGGCCTGACCCGAAGCCTGCGGATCGATATCCGCGCGGCTCTGCCGAAAACTGGTCAGAGCCACCTGGTTGGCTGCAAGATCCTTTTCCGCCATCGCCAGCTGCTTTTCTCCAAGCGAGACCGCATCCTTGTAACTGCGCGTGTTGAGCTCGTTGATCCGTTGCTCACCAAGCGTCAGCAGCTTGCGGGCCAGCTCGTAAGAATCCTGCGGCGTGAAGCTGTGCACCTTAAGCACGGTTATCCCGGTTTCAGTGTTGTACTCGACCATCACCCGCTTGCGATAATAATTGAGCAACCGCTCGGGCGTCGGTTCTCCGCCTCTCAGCCGGCTGAGGAAATCGATGTCGGGACGCTGGAACTTCTGCACCAGCGCGTCCTCGCGGCGCAGCCTGTCCACCGCGTTGTGCGAAGTCAGGTAGTCGGCGACGCTCATTGCCTCGTTCTGACCAGCACTGATTCCCGTTGCCATGCTGATGACCTGGTTCACTCCAATGCCCGGTTGCGGCGTGCTTTCCGCACCGTGAACCAGGAAGTGAGCCTCGGTCTCGTACTGGTCGGACGCAATCAGGTAGAGGTAGCCTGCAACCAACAGCGTTGGCAACAAAACCACCAGCAGCAGCATGCGATTGCGCTGAACCCACCCCCGCGCCTTCTGCAACGGCGTCGGCCGCGCCGCCCGCGTCAGTTCGACAGGTTCGATGATGGCATGCATGTTCATGAACTGTAATCGCCTTTTCGCCTACCCATCAGTTCAGGTGGACCTTGTTGCGGTATATTCTCATGGTAACCAAGCCGACCCAAGTCAGGATAACGCAGGCGGCGACGACATACCACGGATCGCAGTATGCCATCGTCGCGCTGTTGAACTGTCCGTAGCGCGCCATCTCCATGATGTGCGGCAGCGGAACCAGCAGCAGCCAAGACCGATAGGGCTCGGGCACCATCGACACCTGGAAGAACGATGCCGACAACGGAATCATGAAGTAAGTGTACGGATGCACCAATCGCTCGATCGTGCGATTGTGAAACGTGATCGATGCGATGATCATCGAGTGACCCAGCGAGTACCAGAACATCAGGGCTTGCGCCCCTATGAGATACAGAGGTCGTGCAGGGAACGCCAGCAGCCCCAGGCTGGAGAGCAGTACCATCAGCACCGCCAGCGCGAGAAACGTGCCCGCGGCTTCAAGGATAGCCCTGGCGAGGACGATGTCGAAGATCGTCACCATGCGGTGGTACAACAGCGGCGCATTCGCGGTCAGCGCCGAGTCCGAGCGGTTCACGATCCCGCGGAACATGATGTAGGTCGTGTAGCCGATGACGATGAACGGCAACGGTTTGATATCGCTGCCGTATTCGGTGTGACCGCTGGTATGCAGCAGTGCCATGACGCTGGCCAACATCAACGGTTCGCCGATGAGCCAGAGATAACCGATGTTCTCGCGGCCATAGCGCGTGTGCAATTCGCGCATCAGCAGTGCCCCGACTACCCGCATCTGAGTACTCAGGCCAGCCGCGAAGGAACCGACCTTGGGCCGGGGGGTATCAAGGGAAGGCATGGTGGGCCTATGCCTGATAACGCCGGAGAAGGCGATGCGATTCGCGACACCCCTCCCGCCTGCTCCGGAGCGACGACCATGGGTTTTACGATAGACTACGGTACGCCAGGGGTATTGACCGCCATTCTGATCGTGCTAGGCGTGGGTGCTGCGATAATCATCGCCTTCTTCATGTTCTCGGTGGTCAAGAGCGCGCACGACGAGGTCGTCGAGGAGGATGAGGTCGTCGAAGAGGAAAAATCACGGGAATGAGCCAAGTCAGTCTGCAGCAGGCGGTTTCGGTTTGACGCCATGGCCGCAGAATGCTGTTGGACCCATGGCGACGTGACACAAGCGAGACACCGTGAAATCTTCTGGACGATGGCCTTCGCTGCAAACGACTGCGGGCTCCACACGCTTTCTCAGAACCCGGGCGATGGCCGCCCAGCAGGAAGGGCGCTTCCGCGACGCCGCCGCGCTTTACCTCGAGGTATTGCATGTAGAGCCCGGCAACGGACCGATCCATGTGCAGGCCGGGCACATGTTCAAGGAAGCAGGCGAGTTCAAGTCGGCCGAACATCATTATCGGCTGGCGGCCGAACTCCTGCCGGACGATGCCGACCTTGAGCTACAGTTCGGCCACTTCTACAAGACTACGGGCAGACCGGCCGATGCGCGGCAGGCGTACAAGCGGGCCGCAGCGCTGGCGCCCGATTGGGACGAGCCGCAACGCGAACTGGGTCGCATCGATGCCGCAGGCTGGCGCGGTACGGGCGAGATCGCCGAAGCACTGCTGCCGCAGGACATGTTCGCCGATGAAATCGACCGGCGGCTGTTCGATGCCGATATCGCGCTTTCCTATGGAAAGATGGCACCCGAGCAGCTGCCCCGGCCATTCCGCCAGCTGATCCATCGCAGCGAACCCTCGCTCAACATCAGCCAGTTCGGTGTCTACCTCAACACGTTCTGGGGCAAGATGCGGGTGGCGCGCGGGGTAGAGGCGATCCGCGGTTTCTGCATATCGCTCGAGCCGCTGCTTGAAGTGACTGCACTGGTCAACGGACTTACCGTGCACCGGGGACCGGTGAAGGGTCCCTATGAGCTTGAGTACGAGCCGGATCAGGAACGGATCCACAAGTACGTCTTCAACATCTGGTACGACTTCTCGCGCTTCGCCTGCGGACGCTACACGCTTGAGTTGCGGTTTCGTGATGTCGAGGGTCAGATCCGTTCACTAAGCGAAGACTTCGTGATCGAGGAAGCGCTATGTGAGGAGGATCATCCGAGATCGGACTCCATCGTCAATCTCAATCCCGACGATCCGCGATCAATTGACGAGCAGATCAACAGCCGTCTCAGCGCCGTGCACGAGGCTGAGCGGCCCAATATGCTACCGGCGATCAACAGCATTCTGGTCATGCGGCCCGATCAGCTGGGCGATATGGTCGCCTCCATTCCGGGGATCATGCGACTGCGCGAACTTTTCCCGCAGGCAAAGCTGGTTGGCCTAGTCAGCCCGGCTAACGTCGATCTCACCCGTACGCTCAATGTGTTCGATGATCTGGTGGTCATCAATTACCGAGAGAGCATGCCGTTGCGCACGCGCATCCTTGCCTGGGATGAGCAACTGGCTCTCAAGGAACGGCTATCGACGTATAATTTCGACATTGCGATCGATCTTTCGCGCAGTTCGATGTCGCGCCCGTTGCTTGCACTGTCCGGCGCGCCGTTCCTTTACGGGTTCGAGGATGTCGACTGGCCGCGCCTCACTGCAACCGCGGCGGATTCCTTCCTGGATCCCAAGAACCACCGCGAGATCGCCACGCACTCAACCCGTGTTATGGCGATGATCGACCGACTGGCGGCGTTGCTCAGGACCAGCGCCCGCGTGATCCGGCGCGCAGACCTGACGCATGATCGGCTGCGTGCTTACGGCATCGGCGATCAGGATCGTTTTGCCGTGCTGCATACCGGCGCACGGATCATCTTCAGTCGCTGGACCCATTACCTGGGCCTTGCCGAGCGCCTGCACCGCGATACCGACCTCAAGATCGTCATCTTCACCGATCGGCCGGATCTGCGCAGCGAATTGCCGGAGAGCATCGCCGGGTCCGAGCGGGTCATCATCATCGACCGGCAACTGCCATTCGACGACTTCGATGCGATGCTGTCGTTCTGCGCTGTGTATGTTGGCAACGATTCCGGACCGAAGCACCTCGCATCCTTGCGCGGCGTGCCCGTGGTCAGCATCCATTCCGCGCGCATCAACTGGAGCGAATGGGGTCAGGAACTGACTGGCGCGATCGTCACGCGCAAGCTGCCATGCGCAGGTTGCCTGATCTACCATGACGTCGATGACTGCGGCAAAGATTTCGTCTGCATGACCGCCATCAGCCTCGACGATGTTTACGCCGTCGTTCGTCGCTATGTGTGATGCCACTGGCGCGTTCGATGAGGAAAGTGCCCAAAAGCTGATGGTGTCCTCGTTCGACTTGCTTCTGTGGCGCGGGATGCTCGAGTACGGTCCCGTGATCCCCTCGGGTCAGGAGATTGGCGAGTGGGCGGGGTGCCTGAGGGATGCAGGCGAGGAGACTGCCGCCGCACTCCTGTCCGATGTGGCTGCGCTTCACCAAGGTTTCTCGCCCCAGGCAGTCGTTGCGCGTCAGGGCGGCAGGTTCCCTTCGGTGCCTCGGCCTGACCGATCAGGCATCCTGCTCGGGGGTTCTACACTGCATCGCGCGCTCACCGAGTTGCAGGACCTTGCGCGCATGGCCGCCGCCGCCGCGCTCCCCAGGCTGGTATTGCCGCGGATGCCCCAACCATCCGGACGACCTGACAATCCCGCTGGCATCGGCATCACCACTGTTCCGGCGGCGATGAACGATATAGCCGCGGTTGCGCGCGATCTTCGCGCAGAGTTGGAGGCCGAGGCGGCCGACGTGGACCGGCTTGAAGGACTGCTGGAATGCGCGAACGAAGCGGGTCGACGTTTTCCGTCGTTGGATTATCGCCGTTTTGCGCAAGCACCGTTGCCCGTGCTTGCTGCAGCGATCGCAACAATCGGCCTAAGTGATTTCGCCATGTCAACGCGCGACCTGTGGAAAGCGCCGACAGGATCGCCTGCCCTGCTTCACCTCTCCGCCAGATTTCACAGCCATGCCCTTGGACCCTACCTGGGTAACATCAATCGAATTGCCTCACGCAGCCGCGACGTCATCGATCTTGCCCGCACCGCATGTAACACCGCAGCTGAGGAAGGTGACGACGCTGCCAAGCCGATCGCCTGGCTAGTCCTGCTGTCTCGCGGCTGTCGCAATGGGCTGTTGTGCGAGATTGTCGACGATCTCGGTGATTTTGCCGAACATGATGCCCTGCTCGCCCTCCTCACCCGCACGGCGTCGAGACCGGACAAGGCGATCGATACCCGGATGGTGTGCCGCGTGCGCGACGCGGGCCTCGACAATGGCGACTATGCACTGGCGGCAAAGGCGCAGCGGATCATTGTGCGCCTGCAGCCTGACAGCCAGCTTGAAGCTGTCATACTCGGCACTATCGAAGCTTCGTCTGGTGAGTTTGCCCGTGCCGAAGCGATTTTCCGCCAATGGCTGAAGCGCCGGCCCAATGACGAGGAACTGCTCAATCGCCTGCTCGCGGTCCGCAAGGACCAAATCGACCAGCATGTCATCTTGCATGGCTTCGGATCGCCCGCTGATCGGCGGGATTTCCGTCTGCGCCGTCGCGGCATCGCGCCCGAATACCACCTTCGCCGCGGTAAGCGTATCCGGGCCGTCGATGTCGGCTAGCCGACATCCCCAGGATGTCGCGGTCGGCTGAATGGCGGACCCTGGCTAACGTGCCATGGCGTGGGCCGCCTGAATGACCGACACCGAGCTTGCGGATGTCATGATCTGCTCAGGTGCGGCTTGTCCCCCGCCGCGGCCCTCATTGGCACGCTGGGCAGCTTCGCTCCACGAGCGGGTCCTGTCGGAAAAGTTTGTTTCCGGCCCGCTCCAGTCTGCGCCATAGTATCCTTTAGCCGTTCGTGAGACAATGATCGCGCGGGCAGTGTTCTGGAGCGCACGGGCAAAGGCATGGTCAGGGTCGACGCCAGGGAGGCTCAGCGCTTCGGATACGGCGGCAGGATACCAATACCCCTCGGTCCAGGGATCACGTGCATTGACCAGCAGGATCTTTCCCTTGCGATTGCGACCAAAGGCGTCGAGCCGCGGGAAAGCGGAGATGATGCTGCGAACTTCTGCAAGATAGCGCGGTTCCCCGGTCAGCCGGTACAGTCGCGCGGACAGCACCGCCATCGCCAGTGTCCCACCGCCATATTCCGCTGAAAGGCCGCGGATCGGCCGGCCCCAGAACCGATTACGCGCCGCCGTCGGATGCCCTCCCGCAGTCCGCGGCAGCAAAAGTTCGGTCAGATAGACACCCGTTGCCGCATCAGCTTCATTCTCGTGAACTGTCCGTAGGTCGGCCTGCAGCCAACCCCAAGTCGCGACCGCATAGTCGCGGTACGCTGGGTTGCCCGATCTGGCGAATGCATAAAGCGCCGCGTTGGCCAGTCCGGCTTCATACAGCGACGAGCAGAAACAGTATCTTTTAAGCGAGATGCGATCGTTGGCGGCAGCATAGAGAATGCCCTGTCGTCCTACCGCGATTATTCGCCCACGCGGACTGCGCCCTAGGGTTACCCGTGGATGACCAGGTCGGGCAAAGCGGTCGAGCGTGGCCGGGATCATCTCGAGTAAGGCTTCGAGAGCCTTGGGGTCTCCGGTTACCTCGTTAACCTGCGCAAGATAGTTTGCCTTCCACGCCGCATCGTCGCTGATGTTGATCGTCTGATCGGCAGCGCCATCGCTGGCGAGTTCGGCTGGGGTTGCGACGCTTTGCACATAGCGCCAGTTGGCGGCAATCCTTTGTGCCGCCTCATGATCCCGGTCGAGCCGCCAAGTGTTGTACTCGATGTTCGCATATTGCGCCATCTGCCAGACCGTCGGCACTTTGGCATTGTCAACAACCAAGCCAGTGCGCGGACCACCATCGCCTTCGGTTGGCCGGATGCGAGCCTCCCTCGCACGCGCGCCAGCGTCCCAGAAGTTTGCGGCCATATCGGAAAGCGCACGCTGATAGGCTGCGACCGGGGCGGCGCTCTCCGTTGGGCTGCGGCCGGCAACGGTCTGAGAGCCCGATGCAAGCGTCGGCCCATTTAGCAACAAATAGCCGCCGGTCGCACCGCCGGTTGCCAGCGCAAAGGCCAAAGCCTTGCGGATAGACATCGCCATTAAAACAAACCCTATGAATCAAGCGCGCCACTTTCGTGCGTTCAGCGCGTAGCTCCGTCCCCCGCCTCGTCGCTGGCCATCCCGTCGGCTTCGGTCGCCGCAAGGAACAGGTGATATAGCGAACTTGCCGGCACATAATCGACCAGTGCCTCGCCGGCCGGCAAGATTTGATCCGTCCACCCGCCAGCAAACGGACGGTCGAGGAAGTGGGTGGCGAGCAACTCCGCCATCCGCCGTGCGTCGTTCTCTGCCTGCCGGTCGCCATCTCGGTGCCGAACCGCCGCGGCCTTGATCGCTTCGGTATGCGGCCAAAGCCGGTGAGACGGCTTCACCACCTGCCCGCGCGCATCAACCTCATCGTAAATCAGCCCGCCGGGCGCGTGACCGTACCGGCCCGCGGTGGTGTTGAGTGTGGCGCACCAATGATCATGGTTATGGCCAGAAAGCTGGGCATGCCGGTCGAGCAGCCAGGCCCATTCATAATGGTGCCCCGGCTCGAAAACCGATGCCATCACAGAATCGGCATGCGCACTCCAGTCATGCGCGAAATGTTCAAGCAGCACGCCGTGCTCGGCCTTGCTGAGACGTTCATGAAACAGGTTGACCAAGCTGTCAGCCTGCTCCAGCCAGCCGCGCCCAGGTGCCGCTTGCTCCAAAGCCAGATAGGCTTCAAGCAGGTGCATCTGGGGGTTCTGACGCTTGGTTATGGATAGGGCGGGCAACGCGTCGACCACGCCGCCGTGGACGGGATCGACCATGTCACGCTGGATGAAAGCGGCGATCCGACCTGCCAAGGCGAGCAGTTCGGCATCTCCGTTCAGCCGGTAAAGGTGCGCAATCGCAAAAAGAATAAAGGCGTGCGTATACGAATCACGCACGGACGACACCTCGCGGCCGGACTGCGGCTCGATCGAAAAGGCAACGCTAGCTGTTTCGGCGCCATCGTCGCAGAAATCCCGACGCAGCGAGGCCATTGCGGTTTCGGCAAGACAGGCGCCTTCGGCATACCAGCCAATCTCGGCCGCATGAGCGTAGACGTAAATCTGGCGCGCCTGGACCATTGCACGATGCGGCACGGCCAACGGCATGCCCGAGCGATCAAGCCGTTCGACGAAGCGCCCAGCGGTGCCATCGAACCCGCGCGTCGCCCATACGGGCAGAGCCTGCTCACGATTCCAGTTCACGAAAGACTTCACGCCGCCTGCTTCCTCATCCCCCGCACCCGGCCGAAGGGTCCGAGCAACGCCGCGCCTTTAACCGCTTTGGACAGCATCGTCACCGCAGTTGTTACCTCATCGTCGCACGTGTCACGATGCGGGTACGCTTGAGTCGATACGCGCCAACCAACCTGCAACGGCCGCGTCGAGATCACAGACGTCGCTGGCGAGTCGCTCGGCAGCGATCCCCGCCCGCCCAGCCGCCTCAATGTCGCTGTCCTTGTCGCCGAACAGGATCGCGCGCGTACGGTCTACCGGCCATTCAGCCATCGCACGCAGGATCATGCCAGCACCGGGTTTGCGATCTTCGTGTTCAATGGCGAACTCGGTCACCGAACCTGCCGGATGATACGGTGCGACATAAAACGCGTCAATTCGCGCTCTGCAGCGTGCGATCTGTTGTTGGATCGCTGCATGGAAGCCGTCCACAGCGGCAAGATCGAACATCCCGCGCGCCACGCCCGACTGGTTCGTCACTACAATAGCAAGACATCCAGCCCGGTTGAGCCGCGCAATTGCCGCCGCCGCTGACGGCGTCAGACGCAGTTCTTCCGCCCGATGCGGATACCCCGTGTCGACATTTATGATGCCATCGCGGTCGAGAAAGGCGGTTGGACGCAGACTGACACTCATGCCCTCGCCCTGCCGCCTGATCCATCGCTTGGCAAACGAAAGTCCCGCCGCCACTGCCCGGGGTTCCAGGAGTGGCTATCGAAAATCGGGTAGTCGACCGCGACGCAAGCTGGCGATAGGGAGGCGCAATGACGACGCTATCCAAAAAAGACTTCGACAAGCTGCAGATGGTTCTCTCGCTGCTGAATGAACAATCGCAGCCAAATCTCAACGTGCTGACCGAAGCGGTGCGCAACATCCCGCTGGCGCACCTTAACATCAAGACGTTCGGCTATGATCTGGCTCGGAGCCTGGTAGCCGCAGTACCCATCCGCCACGATGTTGCGCCTGGCCATGTTGGCCTCAACTGCCGTGCCTCGCTGCAGGTCGATCTGGAAAGTGACTGGGTGGCCTACTGGTGCAGCCAACTCCAGACTCCGTTGGTATTCCACCGCAAGCTTTGGGAACTGGCCTACGTTCTTCAGGCGGTCCAGGAACACGGCCACTTGCGCGACGGCGCGCGCGGTCTGGGATTTGGTTGCGGGGTCGAGCCACTGCCCAGCTACTTCGCAGCCAACGGCGTTTCGGTGACGATGACCGATCTTAAACCGGACGAAGCCGAGGCGGCTGGATGGTCCGCAACCAACCAGCATGCCGCCAACGTCGCCATGGCGTTCCACTCGCATCTGGTTTCGCGCGAGCGGTTCGACGAACAGGTCGAACTGCGCTACGTTGACATGAACGCCATCCCCCCGGACCTTGCCGGCTATGATTTCTGCTGGTCGATCTGCGCGTTGGAACATCTGGGCTCAATCGAGCAGGGGCTGGCCTTTGTCGAGAATTCGCTGGCGACGATCAAGCCCGGCGGCTTGTCAGTGCATACAACCGAACTCAACATCAACGCGCATGGCCCGACGATCGACAACTGGCCCACCGTGTTGTTCCAGCGGCACCACCTGGAATCCTTGGCCGAGCGGCTGCGTGCGCAAGGCCACGATGTCGCGCCGCTCAACTTTTCGCTGGGTGACCGTCTGTTCGATCGGTTCATCGATCTGCCGCCCTTCCATCACGATCTGCCGGACGACCTTGCCGAATGGCTTGGCAGTCCGCAGCACTTGAAGGTGGCGGTTGACGGTTTCGCCGCGACCTGTTTCGGCCTGATCGTGCGGAAACGCGCCGACAGCGACGCTGCCTGACAACGCACTATGTCTACGATAGGCAAGATCTCCAAGCTGGCGCGATTACGCTTCGGCTTGCCGTTCGTCCGCCGTGCCGATCGCGCGCGCGAAGCGGGTGAATGGATCGATGCGGTCGTCGATTATCGCCGCGGGCTGGACTGGATGCCCTGGCGCGAGGACATCAAAGTCCAGATCGGCAATTGCCTGAAGGAATACGGCGACTTTCGAGGTGCCATCCGCGCCTATTCATCGGTCACGGGCGGCAACAGCCTGTACGAGGCCCGTAAGCAGGCATCGGACGCTAACCGGCGTGCCGGTACGATCCTGTTGCCGTTCGCCATCGGCGAGAGCCCCGATGCTGTTGGCCCTAGCCGCCAGCGCGCCGAACTGCCGCCCCTGTCCGAGCGACTGATGCCGAACCGTATCCTGCTCGACGCGACTGAACCGCGCGGCTGGCTGGGTTCACTGGGCAAGGTCGGCCATGTCAGCAGCAAGCGGCGGGGCACGGGTTATGCAGCTATAAAGCTCGATCAGGTTGGTGCCATGGTGATCGATCGCGACGGCGCGCAGGAACCGTTGCTGGCAGGCGTGGTGGCCGTCAGGGGACGCGTGACATCTCTGGGAGCGCTGGACCAAATCCGCGTCGAGGTCGGCGCAGGTAACGCTAAAGTGTCCATCTCGTCGGAAATACGCGCGGTGCCGGGACGCCATGCCCTGAAGCTCTACGTCTTCAACATCTGGATCGATGCGGCGACATTGCCACCCGGCCGCCATTGGCTGCACATCGCAGTCGGCACGAAGATTGCGCCGACAGGACTTTTCGTGAACGTGGCCGACCACGCGGATGCCGCGCTGTTTGCCTCTTCGAACAGCTACCTTGTCCCCCCGGTGTACGATCCGGGTCAGCTGGATCAGGCGATCGTCGCGATGCCGGCCAAGATACGGCCTGCCTCGCGCACATTGTTCGATGGGCCGATTGAGACGATATTGGCGTTGCGTGTCGATCAGCTTGGCGACGTGTCCGCATCTTTGCCGGCGCTTGCCACCCTGCGTACGCTGTTTCCAGCCGCGCGGCTGATCGTGCTGGCGCAGCCGGCGACCCAGGCAGTAATCGAGGCTTGTGGAATTGCCGATGAGGTTGTCCCGATCACGCTGACCTACGATCCGCAGTCGGAACGTCGTATGCTTGCTCCGGACGAAGAGGAGCGCATAGCGACGGTGCTCCGATCCCGCCGCATCGACTTGGCGATCGATCTTTCGCCGGGCGATGAGAGCCGCCCCTTGCTGCTACTCACGCACGCAATTTATTTGGTAGGGTTCAATCCCGATCGCTTTACGTACCTCGATTTTGGCGTGTCTGTGCGTTCGCGAGACAAGGTCAATCAGCTTGACAAGCTTTCGCACGCAGCATCTGTATCGATGCTGTTAGAGGCTCTGCGGATCGCGTCGGCGCCCGCGCAAGCCCCGGTACCGATCGCCGCGGATCCTGAAACGACAAAGGCGGCGGTTCGTGCAGCCGGGCTTGAGCCGGGCGGCTACATCGTCCTTCACCTTGGTGCTCGTCATGACATCAATCGCTGGCCGAACACTTGCTTTGTGGACCTGTGCCAGCGCGTACTGGGCAGGACCGACTGCCAGGTGGCGGTCTTCGCCGATCACGACGCCTGGATGCTGTCCGATCTGCACGATGATCGCGTACGCGTCTTCGGGCTGATTGAACCTGCCTTGTTTGACATGATCCTGTCCAGCGCCCGCGCTATGGTTGGCAACGACTCAGGTCCGAAGCATCTGGCCGCGGCGCGCGGCGTGCCGACGGTCAGCGTACACGTCGATCGGCTGAACTGGAACGAATGGGGCCAGGACGGCAGCGGCGTGATCGTGTCCAAGGTCATGCCCTGCACTGGCTGCGGGCTCAACGATATCGCGATTTGCGGTCGCGACGCCGTCTGCGTAAAGACGATCTCGGTGGACGAGGTTTTTAATGCATTGTCTCCGTATCTTTGACGCAGTGGCAGCATCGAGACAGGGCTTTAACTACCCGCTCACCACCGCCACCATCCGGCCCAGTCGCTCCGCCACCATCGCCGCCACCTGCTTGCGGGCCACCTTGTTGCTGTGCAGCAGCGGCACCTCGTCGCGGGTGATGGCGATGTAGGCGCGGGGGACCTTGTAGCTGGAGAGGCGCTGGCGCAGGGTTGTTTCGATCGCGGTGAAATCGGGGGTCGTGCCGTCGCGCGGGACGATCGCGGCGGCGACGATCTGGCCGCGTTCCTTGTCGGGCAGGCCGACGACGTAGGCGGAATGGATGCCGTCGAGCAGTTGCAGTTCCATCTCGACCTCTCCAGGCGAGACGTTCGATCCGGCGGACTTGATCATGTCGCCGTTGCGGCCGACGAACAGCACGCGGGGTCCCTGCACCAGGCACATGTCACCGGTGCGATAATAGCCGTCGGGCGTGAAGTGCTCGGCGCGATCGATCTTGTGCAGGCCGGGGCTGACCGCCGGGCCGCGCACCTGCATCTCACCGACCTCACCATCGGCGACCGGACGGTCCGCCGGGTCGGCGATGCGGATTTCGTAGCCGGGCGCGAAGTGGTCCATCGGTGCGCAGAGCGGAAAACCGGGGACGCGCAGCTCGTCACCCCACGAATAAGGCCCGGCGGTCTCGCTCATGCCCAAGCCCCAATGCGGCTTGGCATTGGCCATCTGCGCCAGATCCTCATCCGCCATGACGCTGCCCATGGCGAAGCGGCTGTTGCTGAGCGTGCGGTCGGCGCAGACGGTGGTCGCGCCGATCGCCCAGCCGGGCAGCAGCGTCATCATCAGGCCGCCGATCCAGAACATCGGCAATATGGCCGCCTGCTCGACGCCGGTCGTGGTCCCCAGCATGCCACCCAGCCAGTGCGCGCGGGCGAGCAGCGGACCATGGTTGTGTCGCACGCCCTTGGGCAGCGCCATCGATCCGGAGGTGTAGATTTCGACCATCTGATCGGTCGGATGGACCTCCGCCTCGATCGCCGCGAGTAGCGCATCGTCGGTTTCGCCGGCGAGAGCGTCCAGCGGCTGGAGCGAGGACGGCAGGCCTTCGCCGTCGGACACGATCCAGCGCAGATAGGGAACGTCGAGCAATCGCAGGTCCGGGCCGCTTGCCCGCAGGTCCGGCAGCGCATCGCAAAGCCGCTCGACCAGATCGTGACCAAGCATCCGGCGCTGGAGGATGAGGCCGCCGATATCGGACTGACGCAGCACGCGCACCAGCTCGGCCGCACGAATCATTGTGCTGATCGGGATGGCGATGGCGCCGATCCGCGCGATCGCGGCGAGCATCAGCGCGAATTGTGGACCGTTGCCGAAGATGAAGCCGACGCGGGCGCCCTTGCCGATGCCGCGCGCGCGCAGTCCCAGCGCAATTTGGGCCGACCGCTGATCGAGTTCGGCAAAGCTGAGCGCTTGGTCAGGCGCATCGTCCGATCGCCGAACGATCGCGGTGGCATCGCCATACCGTGCGGCCGCCGCGCGGATCAGTTCGGGCAGCGTCGTTGCCGCATTGGGATCGAGCATCGGGACACTGTCAACCTGCATTGATCCTTCTCCATTTCGAACGATGTGTCACCATTGCGACACTTTTGCGTTCCTTTGCCAGCTTTGTGCCGCTGGCAACAGCCCCTTGCAACGGCATCGTCGTCGCACCCGCATTGTTCGCACTTGCGGAACCGGATCGGGCGCGCGCGGTTCTTCGCATCGGGTGATATCGGCATCGCCCCGGGAGCACCGACGATGGCACATGGCACAGTGGCTCAGGGATCGCAGCAGGTCGACCCGACCGCGCAACCGGACCAGAGCCTCGACGCGGGATCGCCTTATCCGATCGGCGCGACATACGATGGCGCCGGGGTGAACTTCGCGGTGTTCTCCGCCAATGCCGATTCCATCGAGCTGTGCCTGTTCGACGAGACCGGCCAGACCGAAACCGCGCGCATCGCCTTGCCCGAATGCACCGACGAGGTGTGGCACGGCTACCTTCCCGGTGCCAAGCCGGGCACCGTCTATGGCTATCGCGCACATGGCGCCTATGAGCCCGGCAAGGGCCACCGCTTCAACCCTAACAAGCTGCTGCTCGATCCCTATGCGCGCCAGCTGGTCGGGACGATCGACTGGACGGACGAGCTCCATGGCTATCCGGTCGACAGCGAGGACGCCGATCTGGCCTTTGACGAGCGTGACAGTGCGGCGTCGATGCCCAAGGCGGTGGTGACGCAGGACACGTTCGACTGGTCCGACGATCGCAGGCCCAACACGCCGTGGTCCGAGACGGTGATCTACGAGGCGCACGTCAAGGGCCTGACCAAGCTGATGGCGGACGTGCCCGAGGCCGAGCGTGGCACCTATGCGGCGCTGGCGCACCCCAGCGTCATCGCACACCTCAAGGCGACCGGCGTCACCGCGCTCGAACTGCTGCCGATCCACGCCTTCACCCAGGACAAGTTCCTGGTGGAAAAGGGCCTCAGCAATTACTGGGGCTATAATACGCTCAGTTTCTTCACGCCCGAGCCGCGCTATTTCGCCAGCGACAGCCAGGACGAATTGCGCAGCGCGGTGAAAGCGCTGCATGCCGCGGGGATCGAGGTCATCCTTGATGTCGTCTACAACCACAGCTGCGAGGGCAGCGAGCTTGGGCCGACGCTGAGCTGGCGCGGTCTGGACAACCGGACCTACTACAGTCTGCTGCCGGACGATCCGCGGTACTGCCTGAACGATACCGGCACCGGCAACACGTTCGACCTCACGCATGTGCGCGTGATCCAGATGGTCAGCGATTCGCTGCGGTACTGGGCGACATCGTTCGGCGTAGACGGCTTCCGCTTCGACCTCGGGCTGACGCTGGGGCGCACCAAGCATGGCTTCGATCCGCGCGCCGCGTTCTTCACCGCGGTGCGGCAGGACCCTGTGCTCGGCCGGCTCAAGCTGCTGACCGAACCGTGGGACGTCGGCATCGGCGGCTATCAGCTGGGCAACTTCCCGCCGGGCTTCTCCGAATGGAACGACAAGTACCGCGATACGGTCCGCGCCTATTGGGCGGGCGAGCCGGGCAAGCGCGCCGATCTGGCCGCGCGGCTTTCGGGATCGGGCGATCTGTTCGACCGGCGCGCACGTCGCCCGTGGGCGAGCTGCAACTTCCTCGCCAGCCACGACGGTTTCACGCTGGCGGACATGGTCGCTTACGAGGAGCGCCATAACGAGGCGAACCTTGAGGACAACCGCGACGGGCATGACAACAACCACTCGCGCAACTGGGGCGTCGAGGGGCCGACTGACGATGCGGCGATCCTCGCGACCCGTGCGACGGTCCAGCGATCGCTGACGCTGACGCTGCTGGCATCGATGGGCACGCCGATGGTGGTTGCGGGCGACGAGTTCGGGCGGACGCAGGGCGGCAACAACAACGCCTATTGCCAGGATGACGAGATCAGTTGGCTGGACTGGACGCTGCTCGACAGCGAGGCCGGCAAGTCGCTGCAGGCGTTCACCGAGCGCACCGCCGCCTTGCGCGCGCAGTATCCGGTGCTGCGCAACCCGAGCTTCCTGCATGGCGATGACGTCAACGAACTGGGCCTCAACGATCTCGACTGGCGCGACGAGCGCGGCGGCATCCTGTCGCCCGAGGACTGGCAGAACCCCGAGGGCCGCGCGCTGCTGATGCGGCGGACGTCGGTGCTGGAGGATGGCCGGGTCGAGACGATCGACTTCCTCCTGAACGGCAGCGAGGACCCGGTCACGTTCGCGCTGCCGGATGAGGCGGACAAGCGCGTGCTGCTGATCGACAGCGCCCGACCCGACGCCGGCGAGGAACCGCTGGAAGCCGAATATGGCCTGGCTGCGCATGGCGCCGCGCTGATCCGCTCGGTGTCCGCGGTGCCTGCGTGAGCGGGTCGCTCGACACGCTGGCCGATGCGGTCGGCGTCAGCCGCCTGTGGCGCGATGCCAAGGGCGTGGACCAGCAAGTCAGCGACGAGGCGCTGGCGGGCGTGCTCGACGCGCTCGGCTATGCCACCGGCAGCGAATCGGCGATCCTGTCGAGCATCGATCAGCGCGAGGCGGAGCGACGTAAGTTGCCGCGCCTGCTGACGATGGACGCCGGCTGGACGCTGTCCCTGCCCGAGGGGTTGGCGAGCGCCACCGAAGCGGTGCTCACCGGCGAAAACGGGGACAGCCGGACGATCGCGATCGCGCATGGCGCGATCCCACCGATAGACGAGCCAGGCTATTATCGCCTTGCCATCGCCGGGCACGAACTGACGCTGGCGGTCGCGCCGCCGCGCTGCTTCGGCATCGACACGATCAGCCCGGACCGGCTGTGGGGCACATCGGTGCAGATCTATGCGCTGCGAGATGCGCAGCCGCGCCCCTATGGCGGCTTCACTGAACTGGCGAGCGCCGCCACGCTGCTGGGCGAACGCGGCGTCGATGCGCTGGCGATCAGCCCGGTGCATGCGCTCTATCCGGGCTCCGGCGGGCAGATCAGTCCTTACTCGCCATCGAGCCGCCTGTTCCTCAACGCCGCCTTTGCCGATCCCGCCATCGTCGGCCTGCCGCCGCTGCCCGATGGCGCGCCCGCGCCGCTGGTCGACTGGCAGATCGGCGTGCCCGAGCGGCTCGCGCAGTTGCGCGCCTCCTATGCGGCGGCGGATGCGACGGTGAAGCAGGCGGCGAGCGACTGGGTCGCGACCCAAGGGCCGGAACTGCGCCGCCATGCGCTTTACGATGCCTTGTTCTGCCGCTTCATGCCGGAAGGCGCCTATAGCTGGTACGGCTGGCCCGCCGCCTATCACGATGCCGATGGCGAGGCGGCGCAGGCGTTTGCGGCGGAGAACGCGGCCGAGGTCGACTTTCACCTGTTCGCGCAGTGGCTCGCCACCCGCGGGCTCATGCATGCACAGGCAAGCGCGCGCAAAGCGGGGATGAAGGTCGGGCTGGTCAGCGATCTTGCCGTGGGCGTCGATCCCGGCGGCAGCGATGGCTGGTCGCTGGGCAAGCACATGCTGCGTCGCCTGTCGATCGGCGCGCCGCCCGATCCGCTCGGCCCGGAAGGCCAGAATTGGGGCCTCAGCAGCTTCTCCCCGCGCGGATTGGAGGCGACTGGCTTCGCGCCATGGATCGCCATGCTGCGCACCGCGCTGGCGCATGCCGGCGGGGTGCGGATCGATCACGCGTTCGGGCTGCAGCGCCTGTGGCTGGTGCCGCACGGCGGCGGCGCGGGGGACGGCGCCTATCTGACGTATCCCTATCAGGACTTGCAGCGGCTGATCGCGCTCGAATCCTGGCGCGCGCAGGCGATCGTCATCGCCGAGGATCTGGGCACCGCGCCGTGGCGCTTTGCCGAATCGCTGATCGAGCGCGACATGCTGGGCATGCGCGTGCTGTGGTTCCAACGCGATTTCGATGGCGGCTTCACCCCGGCCGACCGCTATGACGTGCGCAGCGTGGCGATGAGCGGCACGCACGATACACCGACGATCGCCGGATGGTGGCGCGGGCGCGATATCGAATGGTCGCAGGCGATCGGGCGCTATCCGGCGCAAAGCGACCGCGACGCCGCCGAATGGGACCGCGGGCAGGAGCGCACGCGGTTGTGGCAGGCGGTCGGCAGCGACACGCCGCAGCCGGCCGTCTGGGATGCCGATCCGGTGGTCGACGCCGCGCTCGGCTTCGTCGGCCGCACCGCATCGCGGCTGGCGATCGCCCCGCTCGAGGATCTGCTGGCCGAAAGCGAGACGCCCAACATCCCCGGCACGATCGACCAGCATCCCAACTGGCGCCGGCGGCTGGGGGCGCCGCTGGACGAGTTGCTCGACGATCCCGGCGCCGCCGCCCGGATCGCCACCTTGCGCGATGCCCGCGGCGCATGATCCCGCGCACGACGTACCGCATCCAGTTCAACCACGCGTTCACCTTTGCCGACGCGGAGCGGATCGTCCCGTACCTCGACAGGCTGGGCATCAGCCACATCTACGCCTCGCCGATCACCCGCGCGGCGCCGGGATCGATGCACGGTTATGACGTGGTCGATCCGTGCGAGATCAACCCCGAACTGGGGGGCGAGGCGGGGCTACGCGCATTGGTCGCGGCGTTGCGCACGCGCGACATGGGCCTGATCATCGATATCGTGCCTAATCACATGGGCGTGGCGTGGGACACCAACCGCTGGTGGCTGGACGTGCTGGAGCATGGGCAGGCCAGCGACTACGCCGAAGTCTTCGATATCGACTGGAGCCGCGGCCCGATCGTGCTACCGGTATTGGGCGAGCCGCTGGAGGCCGAGATCGCCGCGGGCAACCTGCGTGTCGTCGCGGACGGCTTGCGGCTTTACGATCAGGTCACCTATCCCTTGCGCCGCGAGGATGTCGGTGCCGATCCCGCGCGCCACGATCCTGCCACGGCTGACGGTCGCGCGGCACTCGGCGCGCTGGCGCAGCGCCAGCATTACCGGCTGACCTGGTGGCGCGCGGCCAACGACACGCTCAACTGGCGGCGGTTCTTCGCAATCAACGAACTGGCCGCGGTGCGTGCGCAGGACGACGCAGTGTTCGAGCGGACGCACGAACTGATCTTCCGGCTGTGGGAGCAGAACCTGATCGATGGCGTCCGCGTCGATCACGTCGACGGCCTGACCGACCCTGCCGGATACTGCCACACGCTGCGCGAACGGCTGACGCAGATCGCCCCTGATCGCCATGCGTACATCGTGCTCGAAAAGATCCTCGCCGCCGACGAACAGCTGGTCGCCGACTGGCCGGTCGAGGGCACCAGCGGCTATGACTTCATGCGCGAGGTCACCGCACTGCTGCACGATCCGCAAGGCATCGCCCCGCTGGCCGACCTGTGGCGGCAGGTGAGCGGCCGAACGGGGGACTATGCGGCCGAGGCGCTGGCCGCGCGGCGCGATGTGCTCGCCTGGCTGTTCGAGGGCCATCTCGGTGCGACGATCGACGCTTTCGCCGCGCTCGCCGCCGACACCGGGCATCCCGAATTTACCCGCGGCATGCTGCGCCGGGCGATCGAGCGGCTGCTTTGGGTGTTCCCCGTCTATCGCACCTATGGCGATGGCCGCACGGCCCCGCCCGAGGATGCTGCGGTGCGCGACCGCGCCCGCAACGCTGCCATCGCGCTCGCCGCACCGGGCGAAGTGCCGGTGATCGACTGGATACTGAGCCGCCTGGCCGGCAGTCCGGACGGCGACGCCGATCTCGCCGGTGCCGCCACCGCGCGTTTTCAGCAACTGTCCGCACCGATCGCCGCCAAGGGGATCGAGGACACGACGTTCTACCGCTACCTCGCGCTGCTGTCGCTCAACGACGTCGGCTTCGATCCCGACGCGCCCGCGCTGACCGCCGAGGCGTTCCACGCGGCGATGATCCGGCGCGCCGAACACCAGCCGCAGGCGCTCCTCGCCACCGCGACTCACGACCACAAGCGCGGCGAGGATGCCCGTGCCCGGCTGGCGGTGCTGAGCGCGGTGCCGGACCTGTGGCGCGATCGCGCGACCGCGTGGTTGCGGACGATCGCCGCGCACGCCGAGGGGGTCGATCCCGCCGACCGGTACATGCTGCTGCAGGCGCTGGTCGGTGCGTGGGAGGCCGATGGCGACGATATGCTGCCGCGGGTGCAGGCATACCAGATCAAGGCGCTGCGCGAAGCGGCCGTGCGATCGTCCTGGAACGCGCCTGACGAGGATTACGAAGCCCGCTTCCAGGCCCTCGCCGCGGCGCTGCTCGATCCCGCGGGAACGTTTGCACAGGACTTCGCCGCGTTCATCGCGACGATCGCACCCGCGGCGCGCGCCAATACGCTGGTGCAGACGGCGCTGCGCTGCACGCTGCCCGGCGTACCCGATCTCTACCAGGGCACCGAACTGCCCGATTACAGCATGGTTGACCCCGACAACCGCCGACCGGTCGACTATGCCGCGCGCATGGCGATGCTTGATCGTGCCCCCGGCGATGACCTTGCCGCCACCAAGCAGCGGCTGATCGCCGACCTGCTTGGCCTGCGCCGGGCCGCGCCCGAACCGTTCGCGGACGGTGGCTATCAGCCGCTCGCCGTCTCCGGCGCGCGCGCAGGCCACGTGCTGGCCTTCTCGCGCCGGTCGGGCGGGCAGACGCTGATCGTCGCTGTGGCGGTCCATGTCGGCGAGGCACTGGTATCGGCGCAAAGCGCGTGGCTGCCGGTCGACTGGTGGCAGGACACCGCGATCGTCGCCGGTGAGGTTCGCGTCGACGCCGCCGGCCTGTTCGCGACCGGGCCGGTCTACGCGGCGGTGTCGACCGAGGCCAGCGATGCCAGGCGGATCGTCACGATCGGCTGACCGCGGGCGCGAACAGCCGCCGCGGATTGTCGATGAACATGCGGTCGATATCCGCCTGCGCCACGCCTTCGGCGAGCAGCGCCGGCAACACGTCATCGTGGATGTGCAGGTAATTGTGCTTGGGCAGCACGGCGCGATAGGCCTCAATGCTGGGGAAGAAATCCGACCAGCAGCAGCAGTCGTGGCTGAGCGTTAGCTGTCCCGCATAGCCGCGCCGCACCATCTCGGCGATCGTGCGCACCCGGTCCGCCATGGTGATCGTGAAGTCCAGTCCGAACCGATCCATGCCGAGCAGCGAACCCTTGTCGGCCAGCCGCATCAGGTAATCGATATCGGCGGTATCGCCGCAATGGCCGATCACCACGTGTTCAAGGTCGACGCCTTCCTCGCCCAGCACGCGCTGCACCTCCAGCCCGGTGTGAGTCGCCGCATCGGTGTGCACGGTCATCGGCGTGCCGGTCTCACGATGCGCGCGGGATGCGGCACGCATCACCCGCTCGACCCCGGGGGTCAGCCCCGGCTTGTCGATCGCACACTTGATCATCCCCGCCCTGATCCCGGTACCGGCGATGCCATCAGTGATATCGCCGACGAACAGCGCGATCATCGGATCAACGTCGGTGTGCTTGAGCAGACCCGGACCATAGAACTGGAACGGCGCGGGCGCGGCATCGAAGGTATAGGCCCCGGTCGAGACGATGATGTTGAGATCGGTCAGCGCCGCCGCCCTGGCCAGTGTCGGCATGTGGCGGCCGAGGCCCAGCACGGTCAGGTCGATGATCGTGTCGATCCCCGCTGCCTTCAGCTCGTTCAGCCGGGCCGCGGCGTCAGTCACCGTGCGTTCGTCAAAGAAGTCGGGCCGGTAATTGAACGTGTATTCCATATCCATCAGGAACACATGTTCGTGGATCAGCACCCGGCCCAGCGCGTCCAGGGGCACCGCCCCGCGTGCGGTCTCGATTGTCGGATCGGCCATCAGCATCGTCTCCCCCACATCGTCTTCCAACGTCCAGCGAATTGTTATCCGTCCGGCAATGATCGTGTCAGTTAGCGTCCGTTCGGGCTGGCGCCCGTTCTAGTTGGCAGTCGGCGCCGGCTTGTCGCCCGGCACGGCGACGGGCTCGGCGGTGACCACACGCGACGGACCCTTGGCGATCGCGGCGGCAAGGTCGCGCGCCGCGGGGCAATCGCCGCCGCAGAGGCCCTGCACCCGCGTCAGGTTGCGCCTCGCCTTGTCGATCGCGCCTTTCTCCGCCAGTGCGGCGCCTTCGCCAGAGATCGCCGACAGGTTCTGCGGATCGATCGCCAGTGCATCGCGGTAATAGTGCAGCGCCTTGCCCTGCATCCCCTGGCGGCGCGATGCCTGCGCCAGATCGACCAGGATCGCCGCACTGCCCGGCTGCACGGTCAGCGCCGCCTCGAACGCATCCACCGCCGCATCGATCCGGCCGGCACCCAGCGCCGCCCGCCCCTGTGCGACCAGTTCGCCGGCGCGCGGATCGAGCGCGACGGGCGCGGCGGAGTAGCCCGCGCTGGCGGTCAGCAGCGCGATCAGCGACAGGGCAAGCACGGGCGGCGTGAAGCGCATCAGCAGTTCCTTGACATCAGCGGCTCTACCGGCGGCCTGTGGCGACATAGCTGTCAAGGCTGTCATATGGTTACGAGGCGCGCAACGGCAAACCCATCGGTGCCGTCCCGCGCCGGGGTCAGCCGCAGGATGCCGTCCCGCACCTCGCCGGCGGGCAACGCGATCACATCGGACCGCCATTGCGGATGGCGCGTGGTGAACGCCGCGACCTGATCGACGCCCTCACGATCGAGCAGCGAGCAGGTGGCGTAGACGATCCGGCCGCCGGGCTTCACCAGCCGCACCGCCAGATCGAGGATATGCGCCTGCAATGCGGTCAGCCGATCGAGCTGCGCCCCCGTCAGCCGCCAGCGCGCCTCCGGATTGCGCCGCCAGGTGCCGGTGCCCGAACAGGGCGCATCGACCAGCACCGCGTCCGCGCGGCCCTCCCATGCACCAAGCGCCGCCATTTCGCGGCCCGGATCGAGCAGCAGCGTCCCGGCGATGTGCGCACCGGCACGTTCGGCGCGCGGACCCAGCCGCGAAAGCCGGCCGCGATCGGTGTCGCAGGCGATCAGCGTGCCGCGGTTGCCCATCGCCGCCGCCAGCGCCAGCGTCTTGCCGCCCGCGCCAGCGCAGAGGTCGATCACCGTCTCGCCCGGTTGCGCCGCCACGACTTCGCACAGCAGTTGCGATCCGGTGTCCTGCACCTCGATCAGGCCGTCCTTGAACGCGTCCCACTGTTCGACCTGCGTGCCCGATGGCAGCCGCAGGCCCTGCGGCGCCTGGGTCGGCTCGGCTAGCAACGGCAACACGATGATGCCGCAATCGGCCTTCAGCGTGTTGACCCGCAGCCAGCCAGGCGCGATGCCAGCAGCGGCACGTGGCTCATCGGGCGCAATCGGTGCGGGCGCATGGCGCGAACCGTCGAACAGGGCCGCCAAGGCAGTATCCCCATCCGCGATCCGCAGCATCGCCGCGCGGCCGTTCGCGGGCATCTCGCCGCAGGCACGGATCGCCGCATAGACCAGTTCGCGCACCGCGCGCCGATCGCCGCTGCCGGCAAACCGCCGCGACCGGAACCAGTCGCCGATCACGCGATCCGCAGGCGCCCCGCCGGTCCGCGCGGCGGTGATGACGAGGTCGAGGATCTCGATCGCGGCCTGAACGCGAGCGGCCGGGGTCACGAAGATCCTCCCCGGGACGGGGAAGGGGACCATCCGCAGGATGGTGGAGGGGGGGCGCGGCGATTGGTGAGGTTGCGGGTATGCGCAAGTTCACCCAGCCAGTTCAGCAGAAAATGTGCCATCCGGGCAACCCCCTCCGTCAGTCGCGGTGCGACTGCCACCTCCCCGTGAACGGGGAGGATCATCAGGTCAGCGGGTGGGGTAATTGGGGGCCTCGCGCGTGATCGTCACATCGTGGACGTGGCTTTCGCTGAGGCCCGCGCCGGTGATCCGCACGAACCGGGCGCGCGTCCGCAGCTCCTCGATATCGCGCGATCCGGTATAGCCCATCGCCGCCTTGATCCCACCGACGAGCTGGTGGACCACGTCCTTGGCCGGCCCCTTGTAAGGCACCTGCCCCTCGATCCCCTCGGGCACCAGCTTCATCTGGTCCTTGATATCGCCCTGGAAATAGCGATCGGCCGAGCCACGGCCCATCGCCCCGACCGAACCCATGCCGCGATAGGATTTGTAAGCACGACCCTGGTAGAGGAACGTCTCGCCCGGCGCTTCCTCGGTACCGGCCAGCATCGATCCGATCATGATGCTGGAGGCGCCCGCCGCCAGCGCCTTGGCCGCATCGCCGCTGGTGCGCAGGCCGCCGTCGCCGATCACCGGCACGCCCGACTTCGCCGCTTCCTCGGCCGCGTCCATGATCGCGGTCAGCTGCGGCACGCCGACGCCGGCGACGATCCGCGTGGTGCAGATCGATCCCGGGCCGATGCCGACCTTGACCGCATCGGCGCCCGCATCGATCAGCGCGCGCGTCGCCCCCGCCGTGGCGACGTTGCCGGCGATGACCTGCGCCGAATTCGACAGCTTCTTGACCCGCTCCACCGCGAGAGCGACGTCGCGGTTATGGCCGTGCGCGGTGTCGATGATGATCACGTCGCACTCGGCCGCCAGCAGCGCCTCGGTCCGCGCGAAACCCTTGTCGCCGACGGTGGTCGCGGCGGCGACGCGCAGGCGGCCGGCGGCATCCTTGGTAGCGTTGGGATACGTCACCGCCTTCTCGATGTCCTTGACCGTGATCAGGCCGATGCAGCGGAACGCATCGTCTACCACCAGCAGCTTCTCGATCCGGCGCTGGTGGAGCAGCCGCCGCGCCTCTTCCTGGCCCACGCCGATGCCGACGGTGGCGAGGTTGTCGTGCGTCATCAGTTCGCGCACCGGCTGGCCCGCATCGACGGCGAAACGCACGTCGCGATTGGTCAGGATGCCAACCAGCTTGCCGCTGCCTTCGACCACAGGGATGCCGCTGATCCGGTTGATGCCCATCAGCGCGCGCGCCTCGCCCAGCGTCGCATCGGGGGAGATGGTGATCGGGTTGACCACCATGCCGCTCTCGAACCGCTTCACCGCGCGGACCGCGGCGCATTGCTCGTCCACCGTCAGGTTGCGATGGAGTACGCCGATGCCGCCCATCTGCGCCATGACGATCGCCATGTCGGCCTCGGTCACGGTATCCATCGCCGAGGAGATCACCGGGATGTTGAGCGCGATCGAGCGCGTCAGCCGCGTGCGCGTGTCGGCATCGCTGGGGACGATCGAGGACGCGGCCGGGCGCAGCAGCACATCGTCGAACGTCAGACCGAGGGGGATTTCCATGCGCACCATCATCCAATCGCGGGAGTCGTGCACCGCCCCCTAACCGACCGGGCGACGTGCCGCTAGGGGCGGCGCGCGGCGGAGGCCGCCCGATCGCCCGGTCCGGGCCGGGGCACACGCTTCACATCGGCGAACCAGCGGGCCAGCGCGACATCGAACAAGACGTCTTCGGCGGCGCCGCCAAGCTCGATCGGGTGCTTCAGATCATCGCTCGGCCGGTGGTAATCGGTGTCGAAGAATTTCTCGAGCCGCGGCAGATCGCCATAGGCGCTGGTCACCATCACCGTGGGCACATCGTGCTGCAGCAGGGCCCAGCCATCCTGCCGCTGGACATAGGCGTTGGCGGCATCGGCGGCGGGGCCGGCGGGCACCAGCCGGCGCTTCTCGCCCCTTGCCACCGCCTCGATCTGCGGATCGAGGCGGGTCATCCCGCGCCCAACGATCGCCGCCGGAGTGCCGCGCGGGGCGATCGCTTCGCTGTCGATATTGATCGCGGCGATGATCCGGTCGAGCGGCAGCGGCGGGCTTTCGGCAAAGGCGCGCGCGCCCAGCAGGCCCAGCTCCTCGGCCGTGGTGGCGAGGAAATAGACGTCGCGGTCCATCGGCCTGCCGGCGGACAGCCGCCGCGCCACCTCGGTCAGCACCGCCACGCCGCTGGCGTTGTCGATCGCGCCGTTGCAGATCAGGTCTTCGGCCGGCGGCTGCGCGCAGATCCCGAAATGGTCCCAATGCGCCACCAGTAGCACCGCCGCACCATCGGGACGCCGGCCGGGCAGCTTGCCGATCAGGTTATGCGTCAGGATCGTCGTCTCGCGACTGGTCGCCTCCAGCGTGGCGGTCATGTCGAGCGGGCGCGGCACGAAGCCGGGGCGCGATGCCGCCTCTTCCAGCGCCAGCAGCGTCAGGCCGCTGCCGCGCAGCAGCCCCTGCATGCCGGCGCGAGTGATGAACGCCTCCAGATCGCCGCCGATCGCATCGGCTGCCAGCGCATAGCCCGATCGCTTGCGATAGGCGGCGACGTTGGCCAGCGTGCGATCACCATCAAGCACGGTCAGCACCGCCGCCGCACCCGCGGTCAGCAACTGGTTCTGCCGGCGGCTGTCGGCGATCCCGCCATCGAGCAGCACCGCCACCCGGCCCGCCAACTCGCCGCGGGTATACTCGCCGCCGTCGGGCTTCTGGCCCGCCTTGCCGACGAACAGCAGCGGTGCATCGCGGACCAGCGATCGCTTGCCCGATGTCAGCACCAGCACGCTGTCGCGCGGCACATAATGGCCGCCACCACGCCGGCTGAACTGCGCGGTCGAGGTATCGGGGATGCGGGCGATCAGCGTCACCGGCATGAACCAGTCGTTCGCCGGATCGTTCGTCCCCGACATCAGCCCGATATCGAACCATTGCCGCGCCAGATAGCGCAGCGTCTTGCTTTCGCCAGGCGTGCCCGGCTCGCGCCCTTCGAAATCGTCGCTGGCGAGCACGCGGATATGATCGAGCAATGCGCGTTCGACCTGCGCCGGATCGTCCCGCGCCGCAGCGATATCGGCATGGGCATCGACTAGCAGGCAGCATACCAGCAGGAGCGAGGTGAACGCGAAGCGATGCCGCGATGCCCCGCGCATCGGGGCACATGTCGTGCGCCGCAGGATCGCTCCGATCTGCTGCATTCCCCCTGTCATGCCTCCACAGTAGGCGCGCACACAATTCCACAAAACGAAATTCGCGTACCCGCAACGGGACAAACGCGTATTACGCCTTTCGGTTCGCTGCGACGCAGCATGTACCGGCGTGAAGTCAGCGATCAGGCGGCGATCGCGTGGCGGCAGAAGCCCCAGACGGCATCGGCAGTCATGCGGAAATGCTCGGGCGTGCCGCTGCCGCCCGGCGTCAGCAGGTCGGCATGCGTGGTGGTGGCGACCAGGTTGTAGATCAGCCGCGCGGTCAGATCCGCGTCGCCCTGCCGCAGGTCGCCTTCGGCCATGCCGCGCTGGACCAGCGCGGTAAGCAGGTCGATCAACGGACGCAGCGCCCGATCGAGGTCCTGCGGCCGCGCCTCGCCCAGACGAAGGTGTTCGCGCGACAGCGACGTGCTGCGTCGGTTGATCGCGGTTCCGGCCCCCGCCTCCATCGGCCCGAGCACGATGCCCAGCACAATCCCGCCGATCGCCTCGAGCGCGTTGGTGCGCGCGCCCGACTGCGCGAAATGGCTGGCGCTCGATGCGATCGCGCGTTCGAACACCGCCAGCACCAGATCGTCCTTGCTGGCGAAACATTCGTAGAAGGCACGCCGCGCAAGCCCGCTGCGCTTGAGCACGGCGCGGATCGTCAGGCCGTCCAGCCCTTCCTCGTTCAGCAGTTCGTTGGCGGCATCGACGATCTGTTCGCAGCGCGATTGCAGCGGCGCGGCACCGGACGACGTTCGTCCGGGCGCCGCACGCTCGGCCAAAGTCCGCTCGGGATCACGTTCAAGAACAGTCGCCATGAGCCACTCTGTACGATAGCGTGCCGCGCGATGTCCAGCTTCGCTTGACTTGGCGGACCTAAGTGACTAGAAAAAACGAGAACAGTGTTCTCAAAATGCTGAATGGGAGATCGTCATGCCAGCCGTTACTTACGTCGACTATGAAGGAACCAGCCAGGTGGTGGATGTACCGCTGGGCGAGAACGTGATGCGCGGCGCGCTGTACAACAACGTGACCGGGATCATCGGCGAATGCGGCGGCGGTCTCTCCTGCGCGACGTGCCACTGCTATGTCGACGATGCCTGGATGGATCGCGTCGGCGGCCCATCGTCGCAGGCGGAAGAGGAACTACTCGAATCCGCGGCGGCCGAGGTGCGGCCCACCAGCCGGCTGAGCTGCCAGATCGACGTGACCGAGGCGCTCGACGGCCTGGTCGTGCATCTTCCCGAAACCCAGTACTGATCCGGCGAGAGGACACCATCATGGCGATCGACCCGGCCAACCCCGTTGCGCCCACCCTGGTCCGGCTTGCCGGCCTGGACAACGTGCCCGCGCACGTTCCGCCCGAACTGGTGAAGCAGTCGGGCATCCCCTATGCGCCGCACTTCACCGCCGATCCCTATGCCTACTTCGCCTCTCTGCATGAGACGATGCCGCCGATCTATTACGACGTCGGCATGTTCGGCAATGCGTGGCAGGCGATCAAGCATGAGGACGCGCTGTTCATCCTGCGCAATCCCGAGATCTTCAGCAACGAGGGCGCGACCCCGTTCCCGCGCGATCCCGATGACTATTTTTACTTCATCCCGATCGAGATCGAGCCGCCGCATCACCGCAAGTATCGCAACATCGTCGACCCGTTCGTCTCGCCCAAGGCGGTGCTGCAGCTTGAGACGCGCATCCGCGAGCGCTGCAACGACCTGATCGACGGGTTCATCGACAAGGGCGGCTGCGAATTCGCCACCGCCTATGGCCGGCCGCTGCCCGTCTCGGTGTTCCTCGACATCATGGGCCTGCCGCAGGACATGCGCGACACCTTCGTCGACTGGGCGATGGAGCTGCTGCATTCGACCGCGCCGGGCGCGATGGCCAGCGCGATGGGCAAGATCAGCGCCTACATCAAGACGGCGATCGCCGACAAGAAGGCCAACCCCGACGACGGCATCGTCAGCCGCATCGCGCATGCCGCGCCCGATGGCGTGCCGCTGTCGGAAAAGGAAGTGTTCGGCTTCGTCGTCTTCCTGTTCATCGCCGGGCTCGACACGGTGTTCGCGGCGATGAACAACATGTGGCTGTGGCTCGCCAACAACCCCGACCGGGTGCAGGAGATCATCGCCAGAACTGCCGAGCACCCGCAGGACATCGATCGCATCGTCGAGGAACTGCTGCGATCATGGTCGGTGACGTTCTCGGGCCGTACGCTCGCCAAGGATTTCGAGATGCGCGGCGTGCAGATGAAGAAGGGTGACAAGATCACCTGCCTGCTGCCCGCCTGCAACCTCGATCCCGACGTGTTCCCCAACCCGACCGAGGTCGATTTCGACCGCCCACGCAAGACGGTGCTGGCCTTCACCGTCGGGGTGCACAGCTGCATGGGTGCGCATCTCGCCCGGCTGGAGATCAAGATCGCGCTGCAGGAGTGGCTGCGCCGCATCCCGCACTTCGCGCTGATCCCCGACACCAAGGTCGAATACAAGCCCGGTGGCGTGGTCGGCCCCGAGGCCGTTCCGCTGGTCTGGTGATCCGGCACCCGGAGGGCGCCGCGGTTCAGGCCGCGACGTCTTCGGGCAGTTCGAGCAGGGTCGAGCGGCGGCCGAACGCCTCGCGGTTCGTCGCCAGCCACTGATCGGCGACGCTGTGGCCGAGCAGGCGCAACTGGGCGATCCGCGACCAGCGGGTGTCGACCTTGCTCGCCGGGCCGCGCTCGGACAGCAGGGTGGACGCCTCCATCAGGTGCAGGTTGGTCGCCGCCAGCGCCTGCATCGCTGGCGACGTCGAGTGCGCCTCGCGCGCGATCGCCTGCACTTCGGTCAGCGCCTTCAGGTCGCGCAGCAGGCAGGCGTTGAAACCGATGTCGCTCATCCGCCCCATGATCCCGGTCAACGAAGTGGGCACCGCCTCGTTAGTGAACGGGGTGATCTGCACGATCAGCATGTCGGTTGCGTCAGCATCGCCGAAGATCAGCGGCTCCAGCGCGGGATTGGCGGAGAAGCCGCCGTCCCAGTATTGCTCGCCATCGATCGTCACCGCGGCGAACAGCTCGGGCAGGCAGGCGGACGCCATCAGCGCGTCCAGCGTGATCTCGCTGCCGGTGAACAGCTGCGCCGCGCCGCTGGCGACGCGCGTCGCCGAGATGTGCAGCGGCACGGCATTGGGCAGGGTCAGCGCCGACATGTCGATCGTCGCATCGGCCACCTTGCGCAGCGCACTCATGTCGCGGATGCTGGGCGCGAACGGCGCGACGTAGCGGCTGAGCAGCTTGCTCACCTCCAGCGAGCGGCGCAGCCACGGCTCGAACAGGTCGCCGCCCAGACTGTTGAAATCGAACACGCGCAAGGGCGAGTTGCCCGCGACCGCGCGCCACAGGCGCTCCAGCCCGGCCAGCGCACCCTCGCGTCCGCCCGCGGCCAGCCCGGCGACCAGCGCCGCGCCGTTGAGCGCCCCCGCGCTGGCGCCGCTGACCGCGACGATGTCGATATCCTCCTGCAGCAGGCGCTCGATCACGCCCCAGCCATAGGCACCATGCGCACCGCCGCCCTGCAGCGCGAGCGCGATACGCGGACGATCCTGTTCGGTCTGAAGCATCGATGTTTCGGGCATCACCGGCGTCTCCTTGGCGCCGGCCGATCGCCCGCGCGTGGTCTGCCCCTCCTGAAACCGGGCGTCGCCAGCGAATGCGCCCGTTGCGGCCCTAACGACCACCGGCGGATTTGGCTGCGCGGCCGCCTGCCGATTTCCGCTACTGCGGCGTGCAGCGACCCTGCCGGCGGAACGCCAGCGCGCCGCCGTCACGCTCCAGCATCAGCGCACCGTCGCGTTCGATCAGCGGCGTCTCGGCAAAGGCGATGCGGCCAAGATCGTTGGCGGCGAAACGCACCTGCACATCGTGACCGGCGCCGGGCTTCAGCGCCAGTTCCTCGCTCGACAGCGTGAACACCGGCAGGTTGACGCGCAGCGCCACCGGCGGGTTGCGCGGATCGGTGACCAGCTCGAACGGCTCACCGGTAAAGCCGCGCGCCACTGTGGTGCCGTCCGCCAGCCGGACCGCGGCGAAGAAATACTGCCGCGACAGCCCGTTGGGCAGGTCGAGCTCGATCCGCAGCCGGGGCTCGGCAGTCTCGCGGTCCGCCGCCAGCGTGAAGGCGGGCGCGGTCACCGGATCGCCACTCAGGATGACGCGATCGTCGTGCGTGCGCCACTTGCCCTTGGCGCCCTCATCGGGGCCGTCGCGATGCAGTTCATACGTGAAGCTGCCGTCGGTCTTCAATTCGAGCTTGGCATCGACCTTGCCGGTGCCGGTGCCGGTGTTTGCCGCAGGCCGCGCCACCGTCCGGTCGGTCGCCGGGTCCAGCGTCGCCGCATAACTGCCGGCACAGGGCGCCACCGCGACGGCCGGCGTCGCCAGCAGCGATCCAGATAGCATCGCCAGCAACGCGGCCACCTTGCGCGTTACCACGCGACCTTGTCGCCCACCTTGATCCCTAGTTCGGCCGCACGGCCGCCGTTGAGTTCGAGCACCGCACTCGCCACCCCGCCCGACGGGATCTGCGCGTCGCTATAGGGCACCGCCCGCGCCGCGATCGTCATAACGCGTCCGTTCGTGCCGACGAAGATCAAGTCGAGCGGCAACACGGTGTTGTGCATCCAGAACGTCGCCAGCCGCGGCGGCTTCATCGGGAAGATCATCCCTTCGTTGGCGCCCATCGTCTTGCGGAACATCAGCCCGCGCGCCTGCTCCTCCTCGGTACCCGCCAGCTCGACGCGGAAGCGCTGGACGCGCGCGCCGCTGCGGATGGTCAGCGGGATCACGCGCAGGCCCGAGACGGGATGGATGCCGGGCCCTGCTTTCGCCGCCTTGACCGGGGTCAGCGCCTGCACCGCCGGGATACCCGCGGACAGCGTCAGCACGCCCGTCGCTGCCATCACGGCCATCACTGCTCTACGCATCATCAGCTCCCGTATTCGTCGTCACCATCCGCCCCGTCCGCGCCGTAGGCCCAGCCCTCGGCATCGGCAATGGTCGCGGCACCGGTCAGCGTGCGCGCGGTGTCGAGCGAGTGGCCGGCGCGCAGCATCGCCGCCACCTGCTTCTCACGCCGTGGCCGATCGGGCGGCTCGCGATCGAACGGGCCGAAGCGCCGCTTGCGCGCCAGCGTCAGCGCCGCCTTGCGCGCCGCCGCCTCGCCCGGCGCCACTTCGTCACGCAGATCAGCGTCGATCCCGGCTGCGCCCAGCGCCTGCGCCACCCGGCGCTTGCCGAATCCGCGCCGCAGCAGGCTGCCGCTGTGCGCGCGGGCATAGGCGGCATCGTCGACATAGCCCGCACCGCACATCCGCTCGACCAGCGCGGCGACCGGCGGCGGATCGTCCCCAGCCCAGCCCCGTTCGGCCAGCTTGCGGTTGAGATAAGTGGTCAGCTTGCCCCGCGTGGTGGCGAATCGCGCGACATAGGCGAGCGCGCGTTCCTCCAGCTTCGCCGCATCGAGCGGCGGCGGCACGCGACGTTCGCGCGGGGGGCGTTCGGTACGCTTGCGGCTTGCGCCAAAGGCACCGCGGCGCTTTGGCCGACCGGAGCCGGCATCGTCGCCGGAGCCGTAATCCTGGTCGCCATCGGTCATCGCGGTTGCCCTAATCGTGCCACAGTCAGCCTTGAATGGAAGAAGCGGGAGAGGCGGGCTCGGGCGCAAGAGGGGCGCATACCCTTCGTGCGCTCTTGCCAAGCCGGTCTCCCGGCGGCAAGCGCCGCGTTTTTTTTGCGGGCGGCGCGAGTCGCCCGTTCGGGTGTGCGATCCGGCAGGACGCACGAGACAGGCACGGGCGATACGATGACCGAGACGAATCTGGCGGCGGATACCAAGGCACAGGATGCGACGCGTCCGGCCGGCCCGGTGCCGACTCCCAACTTCGATCCGCTTCCCCGCCGCACCGCCGATTTCGCGACGTTCGGCGATGCGCTCGATTATGCCGCGCGCGGTCAGCGCGGGCTGAACTTCCACGATCCGCGCGGCACGCTGACGCGGGTGCTGCCCTATTCCGAGTTGCGCCGCGATGCGCTGGCGGTTGCGCACCGCCTGCTCGCGCACGGCCTCGTGCCGGGTGACCGGGTGGCGCTGATCGCCGAGACCGGGGCCGATTTCGCCGCGCTGTTCTGCGGCGCGGTCTATGCCGGCGTCTGGCCGGTGCCGCTGCCGCTGCCGACCAGCTTCGGCGGGCGTGACAGCTACATCGATCAGATCGCGGTGCAGATGGCCAGCGCCGAGCCGCGCCTGCTGCTCTACCCGCGCGAGCTGCAAAGCCTGTCCGCCGCCGCCGCCGAACGGCAGGGCTGCGAGGGCATGGCGTGGCAGGACTTCCTCGGCCAGCCGGTGGTCGAGACGACGCTGCCGGTGCTGTCGCCCGACGATATCTGCTTCCTTCAGTATTCGAGCGGTTCCACCCGCTTTCCGCACGGCGTCGCGGTCACGCACCGCGCGCTGCTGCACAACCTCGCCGGGCATGGCCACGGCATGGGCCTGTTGCAGCAGGACCGCTGCATCTCGTGGCTGCCGTGGTATCACGACATGGGGCTGGTCGGCTGCTTCCTCTCGGTGATCGCCAACCAGGTCAGCTGCGATTACCTGCGGACCGAGGATTTCGCCCGCCGTCCGCTGGCGTGGCTGGACATGATCAGCCGCAATCCGGGCAACTCGATCTCATACTCGCCGACGTTCGGCTATGACATCTGTGCCCGCCGCATCTCCAGCCAGACCAGCGTCGCGCAGCGGTTCGACCTGTCGCGCTGGCGGCTGGCGGGCAACGGCGCCGACATGATCCGGCCCGACGTGATGCAGGGCTTCGTCGACGCGTTCGCCGACGCCGGTTTCCGCGCACATGCCTTCATGCCGAGCTATGGCCTGGCCGAGGCGACGCTGGCGGTCACGCTGATGCCGCCGGGTGAAGGCATCCGGGTGGAGCTGGTCGAGGAAGAGCGCTTGTCGGGCGCCCCGCGCGACCTTTCGCGCCCCGCCCGCTATCGCGCGATCGTCAATTGCGGCCGTCCGGTGCGCGGCATGGACGTGGTGGTACGCGGCGAGCATGACGACGTGCTGGGCGACCACCGCATCGGCAAGGTATGGTGCCGCGGCGACAGCGTGATGCATTCCTATTACCGCGACCCGGAGGCGACCGCCGCCTGCCTGATCGATGGCTGGCTCGACACCGGCGACATGGGTTACATGGCCAATGGCTATCTGTTCATCGTCGGCCGGGCGAAGGACATGATCATCATCAACGGCAAGAACCACTGGCCGCAGGATATCGAATGGGCGGTGGAACAGCTGCCCGGCTTCCATCAGGGCGACATCGCCGCCTTTGCGGTGGAGAACGAGGCGGGCGAGGAAGTCCCCGCGGTGCTGGTCCACTGCCGCATCACCGATCCCGCCGAACGCACCCGCCTGCATGGCGAGATCCGCGACAAGGTCCGCGCGATCACCGGCATGAACTGCGTGATCGAACTGGTCCCGCCCAAGACGCTGCCGCGCACCAGTTCGGGCAAGCTCAGCCGCGCCAAGGCGAAGAAGCTGTACCTGTCGGGAGAGATCGCTCCCTATCCGCTGGCGGCCTGACGCCTGCGGTCAGTCGACATCGGGCGCGATCGCGATGATTCGTCCGGTGCGGGGGTTCATCTTGAAGTCCCAGGTCCTGCCCTCGCGGATCGCCTCGCCTTCCCATCTCCCGTCCTTCGGCTCGATCTCGATCAGGCGGTAGCCCTGCCGTTGCAGCAGCTGTTCGACCCGGCCGATCGACAGCCAGTTACGCCCGGGCTTGTCCGCGAGCGCGGGGGCGGCGACCAGCATCAGGGTGCCGGCAAGCAGGGCGGCCGTCTTCATTCCAAGTCTCCGTGCATTGATCGATCCTGCCCGAACGCGACGGGATCACATCCGTTTCATCGATGCGGCACCCGCCCGCCGACGCGGTTTAAATGGCGGTGCCAGACCGGAATGATCCGGTCGGCCATACATCACCTGCGGCTCATCTCCATCCTGCAGCGGGCAGCTAAACACACTTTCTGGCGGAAAGTGCCGGTTGTTCCCCCTTACCGCACCCCACTAGCAGGATCACTGTAGGTGAGCTGCTGCCGGTTCCGTGGACACCGAGATAAGGTGTTTTTGGAACCGGAGGATGGAGATGCAACGACGGAAGTTCAGCCGCGAGTTCAAGCTCGAGGCGGTGAAGCTGGTGCGGGAACGCGGGGTGTCGGTGTCGCAGGCGGCGCGCGATCTGGACCTGCACGAGAACGTGCTGCGCAAGTGGGTGCGCGAACAGACGGCGGACCCGGGATCGGCGTTTCCCGGACACGGCGTGCTGAAGCCCGAGCAGCAGGAGATTGAGCGGCTGCGCCGCGAGTTGGCCAGGATGAAGGCGGAGCGTGACATCCTAAAAAAAGCGGCGGCCTACTTCGCCAGGGACTCGATATGAGGTTCGAGTTCATTGCGAAGCACCGAGGGATCTGGCCGGTGTCGTGGATCTGCGAAGCGCTCGGTGTTTCGCGCAGCGGCTTTCACGCCTGGCTAGTTCGGGCGCCCAGCAAGCGCGCCCGTAGCGATGAGGAGTTCGGCGCCAGAGTCCGCGCGAGCTTCATCTCCAGCTATCGCACCTACGGCGCGCGGCGCGTCTGGCACGACCTTCTGGCCGAAGGCCTTTCATGTGGTCTGCATCGCATCGAACGGCTGATGCGTGTCCATGGCCTGAGGGCCCGTCCGCGACGTCGCGGCCTGCCCAAGGACGATGGTCTGCGGTCGGTCATCGCCGATAACATCCTCGACCGCCAGTTCACCGCCGAGGCGCCCAACCAGAGGTGGATCGCCGACTTCACCTACATCTGGACGGCCGAAGGGTGGCTCTACGTCGCTGTCGTCATCGACCTGTTCTCGCGCCGCGTGGTCGGCTGGTCGATGAGCGACATCATGACCGCTCAGCTCGTGACCGATGCGCTGATGATGGCGATCTGGCGACGCGGAAAACCCGACGCCCTGCTGCATCACTCGGACCAGGGCAGCCAATATACGAGCGAGCAGTTCCAACGGTTGATGGCCGACAATGGCGTCACATGCTCGATGAGCCGGTCGGGCAACGTCTGGGACAACGCGGCAATGGAGAGCTTCTTCTCGTCGATGAAGACCGAACGGATCGGCCGAAAGAAATATCGAACGCGCAATCACGCAAAGGCGGACGTGTTCGATTATATCGAGCGCTTCTACAACCCGACACGCCGACACTCGACGCTGGGCTATCTCAGCCCCATGGACTTCGAGCGGCAAGCGCATGTAGCCTAACTTCGTGTCCATGGGACCGGCAGCAGCTCAATTGTAGCGACCGTCCGCATGGGCAAGTCTTAAGCGTCGGGTAACCGAAGTGCTTCGACCCTCGCAAATTTTTGCAACAGCGCTTTTATCTCAAGCAAATATGTAAGCGGACAGGTCTCCGAACGAAAGATACTGGCCATTTTGAAAATGGACGACCTCGGTTGTAGGATCTATATCGATCTTGCCACTGCCATTTTTGGCTACGAGTTGGTAACCCGTAACTTCAATGAAACCGCTGATGTATGTGCCTCCTTCATGGTATACGGGGTCTACTCTGGTAAATTGCTTTAAAGAGTAGTCATTCACATTGCCGTGAAGGTAGGCGTTGTCGATGCCTTCACGGCCTATGAGGAGTTGATCGCCAGTCAACTTTGCCCATAGCAAATCGTCTGCTGAATTCCCCGAGGTATAACTCCCAGTGACGGTGTAATTTTGAATATCATCCATTGTAATATACTGACCATTTTCAAAGTGAACTGTAGCCAGTTCCTGAGAGAACCTAAGCGTTTGCGTCCCACGCTGGAAAATATATCCGCCTGTATAAGAGGTGCGATCAATGAAATAATCTTCCACTTTGCCGTCAAGATACAATGTATCGGTTGATGAACTGATCACCACATCATTGTAGACGATGCTCACCCCTTCGTTAAAAACCCGAACGCCCGTTAGATCATTGCCTTCGGCCTGCACATAGGCGGGCAAGTCATTCAAAGAGAGATACTGGCCATTTTGAAATTGTACTCGCTCAACGCTTGTGTCGATAAATTGTATACCGCTGCCGTTATGCGCTACTAATGCAAATCCACTGCGCTGATCGCCGGCAGGCGCCGATGAACCAGTAAAATAAGCAACCGTGTAGTCGTTCGTATTTCCTTTTACGTACAGTGTGTCGTATCCCGCGTTACCAGCGTACATCTGAAAACCGCTGTCCTTGACCTGAAAGAGCAGATCATTCTGCGAACTACCTTCCGGAAGGGAGACATTTCCTGGAATATAGGAGCCAAGATCGCTTAAGGATAGATATTGTCCGTTGCGGAACTCGATCTGGTCAACATCCTGACCTACGACGATTTGACTCCCACCTCGGCTATTCAGCAGGATGAAGTCTCCGATCTCGCTAGTGCCCGCGAACGGCAACCCGCGTACCACGGTATAATCGCCAACGTTGCCATCGATGAACAGACGGTCTTGCCCCGGCCCACCGGCAATCCGAACCGTTGCCTCGATCGGAGCCATGAGCTGGCGGAAGGTATTGGAGGCAATTGCCTGTACATAGGCGTGCACATCAGAAAGCGATAAGTATTGTCCGTTCTGGAACTGGATTGTCTCAATTGATGAGCCGATCCAGCTGCTTCCACTGCCATTTGTGCTTTCGAGGATCAGACCCGCGCTGCCGCCATCAAGCAGGCGATAGTCCCACACATTTCCGCCGACGATCGCTCGATCGTTCCCGTGGTCGCCAACGTAGGTGTCCTGCCCCAAACCACCTCGTAAGACGTCGTTACCTCCTCCGCCCACCAAGCGATTATTGGCATCGTTGCCGATGATCATGTCGTCGCCCGAGCCACCGGATGCGTTTTCAATCATCGTACCCGATGAGATGGCCAAATTGCCGTGACTGCCTGCCACATCGCTGAAATTGCCAGGGCGAAGATCGATGGTCTGGTCGCCACCCCATGATCCATAATCAAGTGTGTCGACGCCTGATGCATCAAAGATCGCACCCCATCGCATGTTGTATCGCGTATCGCCCGCGTTGCCTTGCGGGTTGGTCCCATAAAGCCGTTGCGCCGCCGCGATGTCGTCGATCAACGGTGTCGACGGCCCGTCGCTGCGATCCTCGACATCCGAACCGGTCTCGGATGCCGCGAAGTAGCTCATGACGGTGTACTGAAGGCTGTCCTCGTAATAGCTTGCATCGCGGCGATAGGTTAGCGTCGAGCCATTGTCGCCAATCGCATCGTAGTTGGACGGGTGCGCTAACCCGATCGCATGTCCGATCTCGTGTAGCAGAGTAGCGTAACCGTACTGCTCCGGACCCAACTCCCTGTTCTCGGCAAGACTTGCATTAACCCACACATCGCCGGCGGCAGAGCCGCCGGCGATCGACCCGGGCAGTATGGCGAAGGCCGCTGCACCTTCCGCACCCGCGTTGTAATTGCCAAACAGTATCGTCGCGTCATCCGAGTAGGCGTTCGAGCCGCCCTGACCCGACCCTTTGCGAACGAAAGTAATACCTGCAATTGCCGACCAGGCAGCCAGCGCCCGCTCAGTCGCATCTATTTGCAGACTGCTGAACTGCGAAAAGCCCGAGGTGTCTTCAATCATCATGCCCGGCGCGCTGGCGCGATAGGCGTAAGTGACCGTGGCCGCTTTGCCCAGCCCATCGCTCCAGCTCAGGCCCTCCCGACCGAGTTGCGCCGCCGCCTGCGGGATTGTGTACGATGGCTTACCATCGAAAACGCCTGTGCGCTGGTCGGCGTTGTGCGCCATAGTTTCCACCCCTTATTCATGTGTCCCGGTGCCCCACACGAACACGATGAAAGGCGTAAGCTGCGCTGTACATCATGACAAGGCATTCACCCGCCTGCTCAATCGAAGAGTGTTTGATCTCCCGCAGATTGGCGCCAAATTCAAGCTGCTAGCTGGACAAACAATTACGCTCAAAGGCCGTTCATACCTGGCGTTGCTTCTACACCGGATCGTCAAAGTCAGGCAGTCATCATTTGATAGGCCTAAGTTCCGCAATATATGGCAGAGCCATAATGAATTTATAATAATCAATTGATCGCGCGCTGCATACGATGCTCAATACGCATGTACTGCGAGCGCCTCCGCAACCTTCCGCTCGCGCCCGTCGAGCGGATCTATCCCGGCTTTGATCTTGAGGAAGCGCAGCCGCATCATCACGAGTTCGTGCCAAGAGAGCGCATCTGCACCAGCCGTAGCGCCGAGGCCAAGATCCCAGGTTTTGCCCCAGAGCATGAACCAAAAAATCCAGGATCGAGCGCCGGTTTCTTGATAAGAAGTATACGGCGTTTCCAAATGCATGGCGTCCCGGCTGGGTGTTTTTGACCGCCAGAGGAGTAAGCGCGTCGTGGACCTTGCGTGGCATCATAGGAACTCGTTCCCGTAGTCTTTCTTCCATAGCAGGGCGGCTTTAGGCCAATGCAGACGATCGCTCGCGAACGGTTGGCAGGACAACAAGGGAAGCCACTGGCGAAACAGCGCTTGAAGTGATCACGTGCGAATGACGGACGGCGACAGTTTGGCGAACCCCCATTCCGCCTCATCCTCAATTGCCAGCCGTTTTATCAGGAGATAGGTGGCGGTCGCGTCGGGGAACGCCCGATCAAGACCGCTCGCCTCACCGATCCGCGCAAAATGCCGGGCGGTGTCCGGCGATCCGCCCAGAAACCCCATCGCCCAGTCGGGGAAGCTGCGCCCGGCGATCGGCTCGAATACCAGCAGCGCGACGTCGCCGTGGCGTTCGTCCTGCAGGATGCGCTCGAACGTCTCTTCCAGTGGGCCGAGCGGACCTTCGAGCACTTGCGCAAAGCAGCCGGCGTTGAACAGCAGCGCGCCGGTGAGGGCATTGGCGGCATTGTTGCGGCGACTGGAGATCAGGATCTGCTGTATCGCGGCATCCAGCAAATCCGCCTTCGGGCTGATCTTGTTGCGGCTGAAATAGACCAAGCGATAGAGCGCGCCCGTCATGTCCCGTCGACGGTGCGTCGCCTGACCACGTAGCTGCCGACCTCGTCCGCCGTGATCGGGCGGCCGGTGTAGAAGCCCTGCACATGCGTGCAGTTCTGCTGGCGGATCCGCTGGAGCTGCTCGGCGGTCTCCACCCCCTCGGCCGTGATCTCCATGCCCAGGTTGCTGCCCAGCGCCGCCACCGCATTGAGGATGGCATGGCTGTCGGGATCGGCGTTGGCCACGAACGAGCGATCGATCTTGATCTTGCTGAACGGGAATTTCTGCAGGTAGCTGAGCGAGGAATAGCCGGTGCCGAAATCATCCATCGAAATCTTGACGCCAAGCTCGCGCAGCGCGTGCAGCGTGGTCAGCACGTTGGCGGTATCGTCCAGCAACGCGGTTTCGGTAATCTCCAACTCGAGCCGGTGCGGCGACAGGCCCGAACGGCGGAGCACGGTGGCGACGGTGCCCAGCAGTGTCTCGGAGCGGAACTGGATCGGCGAGACGTTGACCGCCAGCACCATGTCATCGGGCCATTCCGCCGCCGCCATGCACGCGGTTTTCAGCACCCATTCGCCGATCGGCACGATCAGGCCGTTCTCCTCCGCCACCGGGATGAACTCGAGCGGCGGCACCTGCCCGCGATCGGGACGGTTCCAGCGCAGCAGCGCCTCGAACCCGGCGATGGTGTTGGCGGTCAGGTCGAAGAACGGCTGGTAATGGAGTTCGAACTGCTTGAGGGCGAGCGCGCGGCGCAAGTCGATCTCCAGGTCGCGCCGCCGCAGCAGGTAGGCGTCCATGCCCGGTTCGAAGAAGCGGTGGCGGCTGCGCCCGGCGCGCTTGGCCTCATAGAGCGCGAGATCGGCGTCGCGCAGCACCTCGGTCGCCTCGGTCCGTCCTTCGTTGAGGGCGACGCCGATGCTGACGCCGATGTTCACCGAATGGCCGTTCAGCACATAAGTCCGGCCGACGAGGTCGACCAGCCGGTTCGCCAGTTGCTGCGCTTCCTCAAGGCCGGCGATGTCGAGTTGCAGGATGACGAATTCGTCGCCGCCCAGCCGCGCGATGATGTCCGACTTGCGGCAGGCGGTGCGCAGCCGGTCGGAGACCTTGCGCAGCAGGCGATCGCCGAATTCATGGCCCAGCGTGTCGTTGATGATCTTGAACCGGTCGAGATCGAGGCAATGCACGGCCAGGCAATGCGGCTGCTCGTTGCACAGCGCCAGCTGCTGCGACAGCGCGGTCATGAACGCCTTGCGCCGCAGCAGCCCGGTCAGGTCGTCCGCCTCGAAACCGGTGACGAGGCGCGAGACCGCGGTGATCGGGCGCAGGCTGACGGTGATCCAGTGATCGTCGATGGTGCTGAAGATCGCATCGAACGATGCCTCCTGCGCCGTCGTCAGCCGCATGTCGAACTTCTCGAGATCCTGGATCGACGATCGCAGGTAGCCCGGGAACACATCCATCAGGCTGGACCCGACGATCCAGCCGCCAAGGTCCACCAGCGCCGCGGCATTGGCATAGCCGATGGTGCCCCCGTGATCGACGACCATCACCGGATGGCGCAGCGCCTCGAGAATGCGGTGGGCCATCGATGGCAGCTGGTCGGGCTGATCCCACTGCCGGGAGGGTTCCATCAACATTGCCGCGTCCGCCCCTCGTTACCTCCCGCTCTGGATCGCAGGTAATGGTAAACGAAAGATTAAGTCCGCCGCGACCGACGCAGGCGGTCATCGACGGACGGCGGTCAGCGGCCGGTAATCAGCGGTCGGGATGCCTCACCACAGCACGCCGGTGGCATCGGGCGTCACCGGCTTGGGCGCTGAATCGCCCAGCCCCTGCAGCAGGTCGATCTCGATCGTCCGGCACATCGCGTTCAGCGGCAGGTCGTGCACCGTGTTGGCGAACGGATCGACCAGATCGTCACCCACCGCCAGCACCGCCAGGAACATCAGCCCGGCGATCGTCGAGCCAAGCGGGGTCGCATAGCCCAGCGTCTCGACCAGGCCGATCGGCAGCAGCAGGCAGAGAAGATGCGTGAACAGCATCGGAAAGAAGCGGAACTGGTTGGGCAACGGCGTATTCTTCAGCCGCTCCATCCCACCCTGCGAATTGGCGATATCGACCAGCGTCGATTCGATCGATGCCTGCTGGATGGAATCGATCATCCCGTCCTGGCGCGCGCGGGCGATCTCCACCCCGATGCCGTCGAGCAATCCGTTGGCGGGGTTGGTGCGGTCGAGCGCGGGGTCGCCCTCGCCCTCTCCCTGGGGCAGGAAACGCTTCACGTCGTCGTCCAGCGTCAGCCGCCGCAGCTGGCACCGCAGCGCGTTGACGAAGGCGATCTGGTTCAGCACCACGCGGCGCCGCACCGCCACGCCTTCGGCCGGCAGGTAGGCACCAACCTGTCGCGCCAGGTTGCGGCTGGCGTTGATCATCGATCCCCACAGCACGCGCCCTTCCCACCAGCGCTGATAGGCGGAATTGCTCCGGAAACCGAGGAACAGCGCGACGGCCGAACCAAACAGCGTCAGCGGCAGCGCCGGCGCGCTGAACGGCCAGTAGAACAAGTAAGTCGCGGTTACGATGATATCCCAGACGGCGAGTGCGCCCAGCGGACGCCAGACCTCGCGGACGATCTGCTTGTAACCCGGTACGGCGGTAACGATCATTGTGTCACAGTCTCCGGTGGTATTCGAGGAAGTCGCGCGGGATCCGCAGCGACGCGCCGGCGATCCGGGTTTCGACCAGGAAGGTCAACAATCCGGCCATCAGCAGCATGATCGCGATCAGAAACAAGATCGCCGCGATCTGTTCCAGCGGATAGCCAAGCATCTCCTCGATGAACAGCACCGCCACGGTCATGCCGATGCACAGCCCGGCCAGGACGAGGAAGCGGATTGCCCAGCCGACCAGCACCAGCCGCCGGTCGACGTTGCGCATCTCGGCGACGACCGCGTCATGCTCGGCGCCCACCGTCTCGCGGTACATGGTCTGCAGCACGCGCCCGCGATCGACCACGCGGCTGAGCCGGGTGGCGAGCAGGTTGAGGAAATTGCCCATCGCCACCAGCAGGAACACCGGGGCGACGGACAGCTGGATGGTGTGGGCGATCATGCGCGGCTTATGTGGGATGGGCGTAAAGAAGGGCCCACCCCCGGCCCCTCCCGCAAGCGGGAGGGGAGTAGAAGGAAGCCCGGGCTGCGATCGGGGGATTGGAGCAGAAGCAGGCGCGACCTGCCCCCCTCCCGCCTGCGGGAGGGGTCGGGGGTGGGCACTTCCTTTTTCCGTACTTCTGCCACCACAGACCCGATCCCTTTGCCACACGCGGTCGATAATCGATAACCTCCACGATGGCTCCCGCATGGATCGCGGGCAGAGGTCACGTCCTGGCGAACACCTGCCGCCCGGCGATCAGCGCATCGACCACGCCGGGATCGGCCAGCGTCGACGTATCGCCAAGATTGGACGTATCTCCCTCGGCGATCTTGCGCAGGATGCGGCGCATGATCTTGCCGCTGCGCGTCTTGGGCAACGCCGGGGTGAAGTGGATCACGTCGGGCGTGGCGATCGGGCCGATCTCGCGGCGGACCCACTGCACCAGCGCGCGGCGGACATCCTCGCCCTGTTCGCCGTCCGCGCTCTCGCCGGAGTTGAGCGTGACGTAGGCATAGATGCCCTGGCCCTTGAGATCATGCGGCATGCCGACCACCGCCGCCTCGGCCACCTTCACATGCGCGACCAGTGCGCTCTCGACCTCGGCGGTGCCCATGCGGTGGCCGCTGACGTTGATCACGTCGTCGACGCGGCCGGTGATCCAGTAATAGCCGTCCTCGTCCCGCCGGCAGCCGTCGCCGGTGAAATACTTACCCGGATAAGTCGTGAAGTACGCGGTGAAGAACCGCTCCATGTCACCCCAGATGCCGCGCATCTGGCCGGGCCAGCTTTGCGCGATGCACAGGTTGCCCTCGGCGGCGCCGTCCAGCACCGCACCCTCGGCATCGACCAGTTGCGGCACCACGCCGAACATCGGCTTCGATGCGGAGCCGGGCTTGAGGTCGGTCGCACCCGGCAGGGGCGTGATCATCGCCGCGCCGGTCTCGGTTTGCCACCAGGTATCGACGATGGGGCAGCGCCCTTCGCCCACCACGTTCCAGTACCATTCCCACGCCTCGGGATTGATCGGCTCGCCCACCGATCCCAGCAGCCGCAGCGAGGCGCGGCTGGTGCGCGTCACCCAGTCGTTGCCCTCGCGCATCAACGCGCGGATCGCGGTGGGCGCGCCGTAGAAGGTGTTGACCTGATAGCGATCGACGATCTGCCAGAAGCGGCTGTGATCGGGCCAGTTGGGCACCCCCTCGAACATCACCGTGGTCGCGCCGTTGGCCAGCGGACCATAGACGACATAGCTGTGCCCGGTGACCCAGCCGACATCGGCCGCGCACCAATAGACCTCGCCCGGCCGGTAATCGAAGACATAGCGATGCGTCATCGCCGCCCAGACCAGATAGCCGCCGGTGGTATGCAGCACGCCCTTGGGCTTGCCCGTCGACCCCGAGGTATAGAGGATGAACAACGGATCCTCGGCGCCCATCTCCTCGGGCCGGCAGTCGGCGGACACGGTATCGCGCAGATCGTGCCACCAGCGGTCGCGGCCTTCGATCACCGGCACGGCGTTGCCCGCATGGCGCACCACCAGCACCGCCTCGACACCGGGGCAGGCGGCCAGCGCGGCATCGACATTGTCCTTCAGCGGCACCAGCTTGCCGCCACGCCGGCCGCCGTCCGCGGTGATGACCAGCTTGCTGTCGCAGTCCTGGATACGGCCGGCGAGTGCATCGGGGGAGAAGCCGGCGAACACCACCGAATGGATCGCGCCGATGCGCGCGCAGGCGAGCATCGCGATCGCCGCCTCGGGGATCATTGGCAGGTAGATCGTGATCCGGTCACCACGCCGCGCGCCCAGTTCCTTGAGCGCGTTGGCGAAACGGCAGACGTCCGCATGCAGTTCGCGATAGCTGATCGTGCGGCGCTGGGTGGGATCGTCGCCTTCCCAGATGATCGCGGTGACATCGCCGCGCTCGGCCAGGTGGCGGTCGAGGCAGTTGGCCGCGACGTTGAGCGTGCCGTCGGCAAACCAGCGGATGCCGAAGTCCGCCTCGTCAAAACTGCTGCCGGACAGTTCGGTCCACGGCCTGATCCAGTCGAGCCGCGCGCTTTCCTCGTGCCAGAACGCTTCTGGCTGCTCGATCGAGCGCCGGTACTTCTCGGCATAGCCGGCGGCGTCGACATAGGCTCGCTCGGCCCATTCGGCCGGGACTGGATGGACGGTGGACATGGCCTCTTCCCCTTATCGTTCCTTGCCCCGTCCAGACGGGGTCGCGCACCGTGCGTCGTGACCCGGCAGAGCGTGGCATGCAATACGACGATGGTCGTGGCTGGTGCGTGCCTTGGCGGAATGCTCACGCAAAGGCTTGGTGCGTGATCCCTCCCCGCACGCTGGGAAGTTTATTGAGGCCAGTCCTCCCCACTTGTGGGGAGGTGGCAGCCCGTCAGGGCTGACGGAGGGGGTTCTCGCAGTCCGCGAGGTTTCGCCACACCGACCACCCCCTCCGTCACGACGCCTGCGGCGTCGCGCCACCTCCCCGTAAACGGGGAGGATTTTAGATCCCTCAGCCGGTCGGCTGCGCGATCAGACAAAGCCCCTTGTCCGCAAACTCCACAGCCGCCAGCGACGGCGCCAGCCCGCAGCCGCCGGGCGCGATCTCTTCCCCGGCGATGCGAACACTGCCTTCGCGCGGGATCACCAGCAGCCGGTCCTCGCCATAGCGCGAGCGCACCGCATCGTCCGGCGCGCCTTCGAGCTGATCGAGGCGGAAGTAGGCGTCCTCCACCAGCGTGGTGGTCGCCCGTTCGGGCACATGACGGTGGTAATGCTCGGGATACGGCTCGCCCTTGGCGATGGCGATCGACTGGTCGAGGTGCAGTTCGCGCGGACGGCCATAGTCGTAGAGGCGATAGGTGATGTCGCTGTTCTGCTGAGTCTCGATCAGGCCGATGCCGGGGCCGATCGCATGGACGGTATTGGCCGGGATGTAGAAGAAATCGCCGGGCTTCACCGGATGCCACTGCAGCAGGTGCTCGATCGATCCGTCGAGTGCGGCCTTGCGCATCGTCTCGGCATCGATGTCATGGATGAAGCCGATGCCCAGCTTGGCGTCGGGCTCGGCATCGATGATGTACCAGCACTCTTCCTTGCCCTGCCGACCCTTGCCCTCGGCCTCGGTCTGCGCATCGGTCGGGTGGACCTGCACGGACAGCGCCTCGCTGGTGAAGATGTACTTGACCAGCAGTTGCGGCAGTTCGGCCGGCGGCTCGAACCAGATCTCGCCGATGCGCTTGCCCGCGGGCGCGGTGAACGGCGCGGGCAGCGTGTCCTTGCCCCACGGCTTCTCGACTTCCTTGATCGGCAGTCCGCCGGTGTCGCTAACGCTCATTGGTTTACCGCTCCATGAAGCTTGCCGACTTTCTGCACCCCGGCGGCGGAGGTCACCAGCACGTTGTTGCCGTCGACCACGACGATCACGTCCTCCAGCCCGATCACCGAGACATGCGGCCCGTCGCTGTCGACCATGACGTTACGACAATCGACCAGCTCGACCGGCCCGGAGACGTGGTTGCCGTCGGCATCGCGGATCCGCGCCTCGTGCAGCGCCTGCCAGTTGCCGATGTCGGACCAGGCCATGTCGGCGGGCACCATCGCCGCGCGTGTCGTCTGCTCCATCACCGCGTAATCGACCGAGATACTCTCGATCTGCGCGAAAGTGGCGGCATCGGGATGGAACCGCCGCCCGTCGCTGGTGCCGGACTCGACCGCCCGGCGGGTCATCGCCAGCACATCGGGCTTGTGCGCTGCCAGTTCGGCCAGGAAGTCCCTGACGCGGAAGGCGAAGATGCCGCCGTTCCAGGCATAGCCGCCTTCGGCCAGGAACCCCGTCGCGCGGGCGAGGTCGGGCTTCTCGACGAATCGCGCGACGCGGTAGCAGCGGCTGTCGGCGATCGGCTCGCCCTGCTTGAGATAGCCGAAACCGGTCTCCGGCGTCTTCGCCTCGATCCCGAACGACACCAGCCAGCCCTCGCCAGCGAGCGCCGCCGCGGCCTTTGCGGCGACGAGAAAGGCATCGCAATCGCCGATGTGGTGGTCGCTGGGGCAGACCAGCATTACCGCGTCCTCGGGCAGGCGCAGCGCGGCCAGCGCGATGGCGGCAGCGGTATTGCGGGCGGAAGGCTCGACGATGATCCGTGCGTCGGGATCGTCGCCCAGTTGCTGCTCGACATGATCGAGATGCGCCGTCCCCGTCACCACGACGGGAGGGCCGAAGCCGTCATCGATCGGACAGCGCGCAAGCGTGGCGATGAACAGCGTGTCGTCGCCGATCAGCGGCAGGAACGGCTTGGGCTTGGTGGCGCGGCTGCGGGGCCAGAGGCGCGTTCCGCTACCGCCGCACAGGATGACCGGAGTGATGTTCGTCATTGTCCCTCATAATGCCTGATGCCCGATTAGGCTCCCCAGGGTTACCCGCTGATGGTTACCCGGCGGTGTCTGGGGCGGTTCACGGGTTGCGTCCAGTGCCGCTTGGTCCAAACCGGCGCGCATCGGCACGGAACCATTGCTGCTTCCAGCCATAGACCGATGCCACCGGCCGTCCGGCGGCGTCCTGCGCGGGCCGGAAGCGGAAGCGTTCGCGCGCCAGCCGGCAGGTGATCGCATCGGCGACCGGATCGCGGCTGGCGCGCACGTTGCGGCAAGCCTCGACCCGGCCGCCGGTATCGATGGTCAGCGCCAGGATGACGTGATCGCCCAGCCGCTGCTCACGCGACGCCGCCGGATAATCGCGTGCGGTGTCGATCGCGCCAGCCAGCTTGACCGCCGGCTGCGCAACGCCGCCACCCCCGCCCTGGCCGCTGCCGGTTCCCCCGGCACCGCCTCCCGTCCCGGCCGAGCTGCTGCCGGTCCCGCCCGTGCCCGTCGCAATCGCGCCGGCACCCGGTGGCACCGACGGTACGGTGAGGACGATGCGCGGCTGGGGCACGACGCGCGGAGAGGCGACCACTGCCGGCGCGCGTGCGCCCTCGGGTGCAGGCGCACGCTCGGCCCGGTGCCGCGTGGGCGACACCGCTCGCGGGCGCGGAGCGGGTGCTGGTGGCGGAGCATGCGTCAGGTCTACCGCGACCAAAGTTGGGGGTATGGGCATGATTGCCGGAACCACGTTCAAGCCATAGAGCAGCGCGACGATGATCAGCACCTGGACGATCGACGCCAGCATCACGGCGGCAAGGCGAGACCCGCGAGCGGAACGCGATACGCCGGGATCGAGGACGGCAGGCGGCATCGCCGGAATATGGGACGCCGGTTCACCGCCACAATCGTGGCTTTGACAAGCCGTTGATTTGGCTGGCAATCATGCGTTCAAATATAAGCGGGAGAGAGCGATGACCGATCACGAGCCGTTCGGCTGGGAGCATGACGGCGTGCCTCTGGCGGGCTATCTCACCCGGCCGGCCGGTGCGACCGGGCCGCTGCCCGCGGTCATCGTCTTTCCCGGCGCGGCGGGCGGCCAGCGACGGCTGCGCATGACGGTCGATGCGCTGGTCGCGCGTGGCTACATCGCCGCCAGCGTCAGCATGTACGACGCGCGCATCGACACCGCCGACGAGGCGGCCGCGGGCGAGCAGTTCGCCGCGTTCCACCACGCACCCGAACTGGTGCGCCCGCGCGCGCGCGGCTGGTTCGATGCGTTCGCCGCGCTGCCGGGCGTCGACCCGGGCCGGATCGCGGCGTTGGGATACTGCTTCGGCGGGATGTGCGTGCTGGAGATCGCGCGCAGCGGCGCCGACCTCAAGGCGACCGTCGCCTATCACGGACTGCTGCAGACTCACGCCCGCGCCAGGGTCGGTGCGATCCGCGGCGAGGTGCAGGCGTGGTGCGCCGGGCGCGACCCCTATGTGTCCAAGGAGGACATGATCGCATTCGGCTTCGAGATGGAGGAAGCCGGCGTGCGCTACCAAATGACCCGGTTCTCGCATGCCGAACACGCCTTTACCGACCCCGACGCCGACACTTATCGGCGCGACGGGATCGCCTTCGACGCGCGGGCGGAGGCGGTTTCGTGGGCCGGAACGCTCGCGCTGCTCGACCGGTGCCTGGGCGCGCCTGATTGATCCCGACCGGAATGATCAGGGTGCATGATTGGGGCGGGTCGGCCGGCCGGTCCGCTCGGCCCAGTCCTCGATCAGGCCGTCGTAGAGCGGATGGCCGATCAGCTCGTACTTTTCGGGGAAGTTGAAGTTGGCCGACGGCATCTTGCCCGTCTCCATCAGCTCTCGCGCCATCTTGAGGTGATTGGCCGCCGCCGTCACCCAGCCGCCGGTCGCCATGTTGAACGCGGTGCCCGGTACGCTGAACCCCATCGTCGCGATCGGCACTTTCGATCCGAACGCCTTTACCAGATCCGCCACCCGGTCGGGACGCGGCGGGTAGAACAGGACGTCCGCGCCCGCCTCGGCATAGGCATGGCCGCGGCGCACCGCCTCGTCGAAATCGCCGGTGCCGCCGCCGCCGGCTTCGCTCGGGTAAAGCTCGTCGCAGCGTGCGATGATGACGAAGTCCTGCCCCGAATCGCGCTGCGCCCGCCGCGCCGCATCGATCCGCGCCTGCTGGTCCTCGATCGACCACAACCCGTTGACCAGCTTGGAATGCTTGGGATTGCGCTCGTCCTCGACGTGGAAGCCGGCGATGCCCTGCTGGATGTAACGGCGGGTGAAGTGATAGGCATCGGCCACCGTCTCGCCCAGCGTGTCGCCATCGGCGATCAGGGGAATCGAAATCGCGTTGGCGATGCGGCTGGCCTGCTCGATCTGCTCGACCTGGCTGAAGATGCCGTTGTCGGGGATCGCATAGTGGAATGCGCTGCACGCATGCCCGCCTAGATAGGCGGCCGGAAACCCGACATGCTCGACGATCCGCCCGGTCAGCGCCGAATAGGTATCGCCGCAGACGAAGTGCTCGCCGCGCTCGATCAGCGCACGCAGTGTCTGGCCGGGGTTGGGCATGATGGTCGGTCCTCTCGCTTCGTTGGCGTTTGAAGGGACGCTGGCATGCGGCGGTTGGCGAGGGAAGGTCCTATGGCAAGAAAAAGGACCCGCCCCCGGCCCCTTCCGCAGGCGGGAGGGGAGGAAGCAGGCCCTTGTTCAAGCAAGACATCGCGGTAGTCGACACTTCTGCTCCCCTCCCGCTTGCGGGAGGGGCCGGGGGTGGGCTCTTACCAAGCCGCCCCCAAAAACGCTCAGATCAGAAGTTCATCGTCGCATCGACACCGAAGGTGCGCGGCGCGTTGAAGTTGCCGTAGTCGCCCAGCACGTTGTTGATGCTGCCCGAGGTCACGTTGGTGGTGGGGGCACCCGGCAGCGAGTTCGAGGGATCACGGCGGAACACGTACTGCTCGTTGAAGATGTTGCGGCCCCAGACACCGATGGTCACCTTCTGGCCACCGCCCGAGAAGCCGACATCGGCCAGGCTGATGCGGCCGTTGACGATGAACGAGGCGTCGGCCTTGGTGGCGAACTGGTCGAACGCCTGCGTCGCCTGCGCATAGTTGCCGTCGATGTGGAAGCGCAGCTTGGTGTCCGACGCGCCCAGCGGCAGCGAGTAGTCGATCGAGCCGCTGGCCGCGTTGCGCGGGGTGTACGGGATGTAGAAGCGCTGCAGCACCGTGGCGGACACGCCGCCCGCGGTGGTGACGATCGGGATCAGCGGGATGCGCGTGTAGGTATAGGCGTAGGACAGGTTCAGCGTCAGCCCCTGCACCGGGTACACGGTCAGGTCCGCCTCGATGCCGCGGATCTTGGTGATGCCGGGCGCGTTGATCGTGACGAGGTTGTTGAAGCTGCCCGTCGCGGTCGGCTGGATCGAGCTGATGTCGACCTGGCTGTTCTTGCGGTCCATGATGTAGCCCGCCAGGTTCAGGCGGACCTTGCGGTCGAGGAATTCGGACTTCAGGCCGATTTCATAGGCCTTGACGTCCTCGGGGCCGAACGCCTGGTAGTTGGCGGTACGCGAGCTGGCGCCGCCCGAGCGGTAGCCGGTCGAGTACTTGGCATAGAGGTGCAGGTCGCGCGACGCATCGAACGCCACGGTCGCCATCGGGTTGAAGCGGTTCCAGGTCTTGTCGAGCGGGGTGTAGCCGTTCGCCGCCGCGATCGTCGGGTTGGTCAGGTAATTGATGTTGCGCGAGATCAGCAGTTCGCCGCGCTTCTTGTCGTGCGTGTAGCGGCCGCCGGCGGTGATGTGCAGCACCTCGGTGGGGTTCCAGGTCAGCTGGCCATAGGCGGCGTAGCTCTTGGAGCGGACTTCGGACGCACGGTCGGTCGAGCGGCAGCCGATCGCCGAGCCGAAGCCGGCCGAGCCGGTGCAGGCGTCGAGGAACGAGAACGAGTAGCCGCTGGTCTGGCCGGCGGTGGTGTATCCGTTGATTCGCATCGAGTTGGGCGTCGCGGCATCGTCGGTCACATGTTCGTTGAAGTAGAACAGGCCGGCGACGTAATCGAAGTTGCCGCTGGTGCCGACCGCCTGCAGTTCCTGGCTGAACTGGCGCTGGTAGAGGTTGGCAAGGCTGTAGCGGCTGAAGTTGCAGGCATTGCCCGTGCAGCCCGGCGTGACGACGGGGACGCGGTGCGCGCCGCCCGAGTTGTCCCACTGGGTGGCATCGACGCCGCGCCATGCGGTGATCGAGCGCAGCTCGATCTCGGGCGTGACCTTCCACTTCAGCGTGTTGGTAAAGCCGTGAGTCTTGTCGATCGAGTCCTGCTGCGGCACGCCGATGTCGGCGACCTTCTGGCGGGTCTTGCCGTTGATGATCACGCCCGGCAGCACCGGCTTCACCGTGCCGGTGAGCGTCGTGTAGGCGGTGCCGGGCAGCGTGCAGGCGGGAACCGCGCCCTGCGCGCCGGCGCGGCAGCCGGCGGGGTTGAAGTTCAGCAGCTGGCTGTAGAACGGCGTATTGGCGTCATAGCCGTTGTCGTACGAGAAATCGTTCGTCAGATCCGAGCTGGGCGACCAGCGCAGCGTCGCGCGGCCACCGCGGCGGTGATAGCGGTTCCAGCCGCGCTGGTCCTCGGCCGGGTTCTTGGTGGTCGAATTCTGGTGCTGCAGGATGCCGTCCAGCTTCAGGCTGAAGTTATGGAATTCCGGCAGGTCGATGTGCGCGTCGGCCGAATAGGCGCCGTAGTTGCCGAAGCCGCCGCCGATGCGGCCGCCGAACTCGCCGGTGGGCGCCTTGGTCACGATCGACAGCGCGCCACCTTCGGTGTTGCGGCCGAACAACGTGCCCTGCGGACCCTTGAGCACCTCGATCCGCTCGACATCGAACAACGCGGCGTTGAGGCCGTGCTGGCGGCCGAGATAGACGCCGTCGATATAGATGCCGACGCCCTGTTCACGCGCGGGCTGGTTGGCGTCGAGCGGCACGATGCCGCGGATGCCGATGGTCAGCGCCGACTGGCGCGCCTCGAACGGGGCGATGCGCAGCGACGGGACCGAACCGTCGGCGAGGTCGAACAGGCTCTGGACGTGACGGTCCTTGAGCGCCTGGGTGTTGACCACGGCGATCGAGATCGGCGTCTGCTGCAGGTTCGTCTCGCGCTTGGTGGCGGTGACGATGATCGTGTCCGCCTCGCTGGCGTTGGAGGCGAGCGCCGCCTGGGTGTCGGAGACCGTCGCCGAGGCGCCGGCGGGGCCGGTCGTGGTATCCTGCGCGAGAGCGACGCAAGGCGCCTGGCTCAGTGCGAGGATGCTGCAGCCGATGGCAAGCCGCGCGGCATGGCGAATCATTTCAATAGCCCCCTGAAATCTCGATTGTCCGTCGCTCTCTTCGCGCCCGTGATCGGACACCGTTGCGGCGACGCCCGGCCACTAGGCGCGGTCAGTGACTCTATTGTGACAATCGCAAAGGGAAGCATTCCGGATGTTGCCTTGCAGCAACACTCCCCGGCGCTAGGCGCGTCAGCCGAGCCGGACGAGCGCCGGGATCAGCGCATCGAAATGGTCGATCGCCGCATCGGCGCCCAGCTCCGCCTCGGGCGCATCGGGATAGCCGAAGCGCACCAGCACGCAGGGCAGCCCGGCATTGTGCGCCGCGCCGGTATCGAAGCTGGTATCGCCGACATAGGCCGCGCGCAGGGTCCCCTCCCCCGCGCCGCCGCGGCGCAGCATCTCGATCAGCAGGTCGGGTTTCGGCTTGGCGCGATCAGGCCCCAGCGTGTCGCCGCCGATCACCGTGTAGAACCACCGGGTCAGGTCGAGCGCGTCGAGCAAACGGACCGCCAGGTGTTCCAGCTTGTTGGTCACCAGCGCCAGTTTCACGCCGCGTTCACGCAAGGCCTCCAACATGGCCGCTCCCCCCGGAAACAGGCGCGTATGCACCGCGATATGATCTTCGTAATAGTCGACCAGCGCCGTCCGCAACACGTCGAAGCGGGCATCGTCGACCGCGCCGCCGGTCAGCAGCAGCGCACGCTCCAGCATCCGCGCGGTGCCGCCGCCGATCAGGGTGCGCGTGACCTCGGGCGGCAGCGCCGGTCGTCCTTCCAGCGCCAGCGCATGATTGAGCGCGGCGGCGAGATCGAGGTGCGTGTCGAGCAGCGTGCCGTCGAGATCGAAGCCGACGATGTGATAGGGAAAAGGGTCCATGGCGGCGGCGATGGCGGCGGCTGCTGGAAACCGCAACAATTAGCTGCCAAGGGCTGCAGGTGATGACCGACACGCGCCCCGAAACACTCCCGAACACCCCCGCCCCCGCCCCGCTGGCGGTGGTCGTCCTCGCCGCGGGCAAGGGCACGCGGATGAAGAGCGACCTGCACAAGGTGCTGCACCCGATCGCCGGACGGCCGATGCTCGATCATCTGCTCGCCGCGGCGGAAGAACTTGCGCCCGCACACCAGGTGGTGATCGCCGGGCATGGCCGCGAACAGCTCGAAGCCGCGCTGGCCGGCCGCGCGACGATCGCGCTGCAGGAACCGCAGCTCGGCACCGGCCATGCGGTGCAGCAGGCGCAGGACGCACTGGCCGGCTTCGACGGCGACGTGCTGATCCTCTATGGCGACGTGCCGTTCGTCAGCGCGGCGACCATGCGCGCAATGGTCGATCGCCTGCACGGAAGTGACCATCCGGCCGTCGTCGTGCTGGGCTTCGAACCCGCCGACACGCTGCAGTACGGCCGCGTCATCGCCAACGGCGATCGCATCGCCCGGATGGTCGAGCACAAGGACGCCAACCCGGTCGAGCGCGCCTGCACGCTATGCAATTCCGGCCTGATGGCGGCGCGGCGCGAGGACTTGTTCGCACTGCTCGCGCGTGTCGGCAACGACAATGCCGCGGGCGAATACTACCTGCCCGATGTCGTCAACCTGGCACTGGCGGACGGGCGGCCCTGCGCGGTGATCGTCACCGATGATGCCGACGAGGTCGCCGGGATCAACAGTCGCGCCGAACTGGCCGAGGCCGAGGCCCGCTGGCAGCAACGCCGCCGCCTCCGCGCGATGGACGAAGGCGCGACGCTGGTCGCGCCGGAGACGGTGTGGTTCGCCTGGGACACCCAGATCGGACGCGACGTGGTGATCGAGCAGAACGTGATCTTCGGCGAAGGCGTCACCATCGCCGACCATGCGACGATCCACGCGTTCTGCCACATCGCCGGCGCGCATGTCGCGGGCGGCGTCTCGGTCGGCCCTTATGCGCGGCTGCGACAGGGCACCGTGCTGGAAGAGAACGCGCGCATCGGCAACTTCGTGGAGATCAAGAACAGCCATCTCCATGCCGGCGCCAAGGCCAATCACCTCACTTATCTGGGCGACAGCGACGTCGGTGCGGGTGCCAACATCGGCGCGGGCACGATCACCTGCAATTACGACGGCTACTTCAAGTACCGCACCCAGATCGGCGAGCGCGCCTTCATCGGATCGAACAGCGCGCTGATCGCGCCGCTGAAAGTCGGCGCCGACGCGATCGTCGGCGCGGGCAGCGCGGTCAGCCGCGACGTCGCCGACGGCGAACTACGGCTGGTCCGCGCCGAACAGCTGATCAAGCCCGGCTGGGCCGACAGCTTCCACGATCTGATGAAGAAGAAGAAAGCCGAGCGGAAGTAACCTTGACGTTTGATATCACCGCACGATATCATTTGATATGCCCCGGTTTCTCGCCGACATCCCCGACGACGATCTCAGCTGGCTCGACAAGACCGCCGGTGAGCAGGGCAGGTCGCGCGCTGCGGTCTTGCGGGAAGCGGTGTCGACCTATCGCGCGCAGTCAGGCGGCGCGGCGGGCAAAGGCTGGCTGGATCAGGCGTTCGGCGTCTGGAAGGATCGCGCCGACGTTAGTGATCCAGTCGATTGGCAACGGCGTGAACGCGCCGCATGGACCCGGCCGTGGGACGATGACTACGAAGCGGTCAGGGCGGAATTCCCGGACCTGTTCGACGAACATGATGATCTTGAACGGCAGCGGCACCTTGCGATGACGCGCGGTTCGGCGGATTGGAAGTCGACCGGCGAGTGAGCGGATATGCGTTCGACAGCAATATCCTGATCGGTGCGCTCAACGGCGATCCGATCGCCTATGGCGAGATCCGCCGGGTCGATCGCCCCTGGATCAGCCGGGTGACATGGATCGAGGTGCTTTCGAAGGAGCAAGGCGCGACCTTGCGCACCATTGAGATGTTCCTCGCCGGGTTCGGCATCGATGAAGTGGATGCCAGGGTTTCGGCGCTTGCCGCGGCGCTGCGCCGCGAACGGCCGCGGCTGAAATTGCCCGATGCGGTGATCCTGGCATCGGCGCAGGCGAACCAGCGCATCCTTATCACCCGCAACGTCCGGGATTTTCCGGCCACCATGCCGGGCATCCGCGTCCCTCCCCCTTCTTGATCAAGGTAGACCCAATCCATGTGTGGCATCATCGGCATCGTCGGCAGGGAAGACGTGGCGGAACGGCTGGTCGATGGCCTGCGCCGGATGGAATACCGCGGCTATGACAGCGCCGGCGTCTGCACCGTCAGCGACGGCCAGCTCGTCCGCCGCCGGGCGGAGGGCAAGCTGATCAATTTAATGAAGGTGCTGGCGGTCGATCCGGCGCCGGGTACGGTCGGCATCGCGCATACCCGCTGGGCGACTCATGGCGCGCCGACCACGGCCAACGCGCATCCGCACGCCACCGCCGAAGTGGCGCTGGTGCACAACGGCATCATCGAGAACTTCCGCCAGCTGAAGGAAGCGCTGGTCGCGCGCGGTCGCCAGTTCGAGAGCCAGACCGATACCGAGGTCGTCACGCACATGGTGTCGGAGCGGATCGAGGCGGGCGACACCCCGCGTGAGGCGGTGGCCGCGGTGCTGCCGCAACTGCGCGGCGCCTTCGCGCTCGCCATCACGTTCCGCAGCCAACCCGAACTGCTGATCGGCGCGCGGCTCGGGTCGCCGCTGGTGCTCGGCTATGGCGACGATCTGACCGGCGAGACGCAGGAGATGTTCCTCGGCTCGGACGCGCTGGCGCTGGCGCCGCTCACTCAGCAGATCAGCTATCTGGAGGAAGGCGACTGGGTCGTCATCACCCGCGACGGTGCCGAGATCCACGATGCGACGAATGCCGTCGTCACGCGCGAGATCGTCACCTCAGGCGCTTCCGCGGTGGCGATCGAGAAGGGCAACTATCGCCACTTCATGCAGAAGGAGATCTTCGAGCAGCCGACCGTGGTGGCGCAGACGCTGCGCAGCTACATCCGCCAGGTCGAACAGACGGTGGCACTGCCGCAGATCGATTTCGACCTGTCGCAGATCCGGCGCGTGACGATCGTCGCCTGCGGCACCAGCTATTACGCAGGCATGGTCGCCAAGTACTGGTTCGAACAGTTCGCACGGCTGCCGGTCGACATCGATTTCGCATCCGAGTTCCGCTATCGCGATCCGGTGCTGGAGCCGGGCGGCCTCGCGCTGTTCATCTCGCAATCGGGCGAGACCGCCGATACGCTGGCCGCGCTGCGCCACTGCAAGGCCAACGGACAGACGATCGCTGTGGTGGTCAACGTGCCGACCAGTTCGATGGCGCGTGAGGCCGACCTGCTGCTGCCGACGCATGCCGGGCCGGAGATCGGCGTTGCCTCGACCAAGGCGTTCACCTGCCAGCTGGCGGTGCTCGCCGCGCTCGCCGCGCATCTGGCGGTCAAGCGTGGGCGGATGACGCGGGCCGAGGAGGCGGAAGTGGTCGAACACCTGCTGGCGACGCCCGCCAGCCTCAACGCCGCGCTCGACCATGACGAGGAGATCGCCGCGATCGCGCCGCTGATCGCCCCGGCGCGCGACGTGCTCTATCTCGGCCGCGGTCCCGACTTCCCGCTGGCGCTGGAAGGCGCGCTGAAGCTCAAGGAAATCAGCTATATCCATGCCGAGGGCTACGCTAGCGGTGAGATGAAGCACGGACCCATCGCGTTGATCGACGAATCGGTTCCGGTGATTGTCCTCGCGCCGTCAGGGCCGCTGTTCGAAAAGACCGTCAGCAACATGCAGGAAGTGCGCGCGCGCGGCGGCAAGATCATCCTCATCTCGGACCATGAAGGCATCGCCGAGGCCGGCGAAGGCTGCCTCGCCACAATCTCGCTGCCCAAGGTGCACCCGCTGATCGCGCCGCTGGTCTATGCGGTGCCGGTCCAGCTGCTCGCCTACCATGTCGCCTGCGCCAAGGGCACCGATGTCGACCAGCCGCGAAACCTCGCCAAGAGTGTCACGGTCGAGTAACAAATTATCGGCAAGACGTCTAATTTTGGGACCGACAGGAACCCCTTCCACAATGGATGTTTTACGAAAATATCCAATTACAGTAACTTGCTTTGCACACGCTTGAAGCGGGTTTCTGGCCAGCAGGGGGTTCTATGAAAGTTCTTTCGACCACACTCGGCATGATCGCCGGACTGACGCTCATGGCCGGTGCGGCCAACGCCGCGGCGCCCGTCATCACCGGCGGCCTCAGCTTTACCGGTAGCCCCGGCGTCAATTATTTCGATCCGGCCAACGCGCAGCCGGCTTATCCGTTCACCGGATACGGCAACGCCGGCGGCACTTCGGTGACGATCGGCAACGGGGTGGAGTTCTACTACGAAGATATCGCCAACCGTGACACCGCCGATTTCACCGGTAGCAGCCTGACGATCACGAACGTCGGCAAGTTCGATCAGTATCCGATCGCCATGCTGTTTACATCGAACGTGGCCGGGTTTTTCAACAATGCCAAGTTCGCGTCCAACTCGTTCGGCGGCACGTTCCTGACCATCGGCAACAGCCTGGCGTTCTACGCACCGGCAACCGCCGGGCCGGGTACGCGCACGTCGGTCATCACCTTTGCCGGTGCGGCCGTGCCCGAGCCCGCGACCTGGGCGATGCTGATCGTCGGATTCGGCTTCGTCGGCGCTGCGCTTCGCCGCGCACGGCAGCAGACGGTGCGCGTCTCTTACGCGGGCTGACGCTTTTTCCTTCGCTTAATCAAAAACGTAGGTTCCACCTGATTGGCCGTCGCCGGGAAACCGGCGGCGGCCAAAGTGGTTTTTGGCGCGCCAATCACAGTTTTGCTTTCCGTTCCTCATCACTGCAATATAATCCCGCTATCGACGGGATCAGTCAGGTTGGGAAGAACAGATATGCGTTTGGCAGGTGTGGTGCGGCATAGGCAGGTCGCGATACTGGCGGCAATCGGCCTGTTTTCAACGACATCATTGATCGGCACTGACGCGGCGGCCGCCACGGTCACCGGCGGACTGAGTTTCCGCACCCGGACCGGTGCAAATTACTTCGATGCACTTGCCGGTTATGTGCCTGAAACTTATGGAAATTTTGTCGGCAACGATGTCGAGATCGGCTCGGGGGTCGAGTTCGGCTATGCCGATCGCATCAATACCGACACAGCCGATTTCGACGACAGCGGCGTTACCATCACCAACGTCGGCAATGGGGCGGCCTATGCCTTCTTCATGGTGTTCAGCGCCGACGTGGCCGGTTTCTTCAATAACGCGACTTTCGCCAGCAACACCTTCGGCGCCCCCTTCACGGTGCGCAACGGCGTGCTGATCTTCGCCGCCCCCGCCACCAACGTCGCTGGGACTCGCACCGCCCGGATCACGTTCGCCGGCGCCCCGGTCTCCTCCGCCCGCTTCGCCCCGCTGGCGGTGAGCGCGCCGGAACCGGCGACCTGGGCGATGATGATCGCCGGCTTCGGCTTCGTCGGCGCAGCCCTGCGCCGGAACCGGCGACGGACGGTCCGGGTCTCGTACTCGGGCTGACCGATCGCCTGCGCACGGTCTGGCGCCCACCACCAGGCCGTGCGGTCAGGGTTGTGCGGTCAGGGTTTTGCGGTCAGGCCCGCGCCAGCGCCTTGATCACGCCTTCGAACAGCGCCCGACCGTCGCTGCCGCCCTGCGCGGGTTCGATCATCCGCTCGGGGTGCGGCATCATGCCCAGCACGGTGCCCGCCTTGTTCAGCACCCCGGCGATCCCGCGGGCGGAACCGTTGACGTCCTCGGCATAGCGAAAGGCGATGCGGCCTTCGCTTTCCAGCTGGCTCAGTGTGTCGTCGTCGGCGAAATAGTTGCCGTCATGGTGCGCCACCGGCACGCGGATCATCTGTCCGGCGCGATAGCCGCGGGTGAACGGGGATGCGGTGTTCTCCACCTTCAGCGTGACCTCGCGGCAGACGAAGCGGATGCCCGCATTGCGCATCAGCGCACCGGGCAGCAGCCCCGCCTCGGTCAGCACCTGGAACCCGTTGCACACCCCCAGCACCGGCACGCCGCGCGCCGCGGCATCGGCGACCGCGCGCATGATCGGGCTGCGTGCCGCCATCGCGCCGGACCGCAGGTAATCGCCATAGGAAAACCCACCGGGCAGCGCGATGAAGTCGAGGTTGTCCGGCAGCTCGGCATCGCCATGCCAGACGCGCAGCGGCGCGGTGCCGGCGACCGCCTCCAGCGCGCTCGCCATGTCGCGGTCGCAGTTCGACCCCGGAAAGGTGACGACCGCGGCGCGAAAGGCGCTCATGCGCCGACCTTCTCGATCCGGTAATTCTCGATCACCATGTTGGCGAGCAGCTTGCGGCAGATCTGGTCAAGCGCATCGTCGGTGACATCGTCCGCGACATCGAGCTCGATCAGCCGGCCGGCGCGCACATCGCGCACCCCGGCGAAGCCCAGCCCGTCGAGCGCGTGATGGATCGCGCGGCCCTGCGGGTCGAGCACGCCGGGCTTGAGGCTGACATGGACACGGACTTTCATCGTTCCCCCTCGGGTTCTTCGAACGCACTGGATCGCTGCTGCCGCCTATGGCGCGGTTGCGGCCGGCGGGCAAGGCGAGCACAACGCGAGGCATGACCATCTCCTTCACCGGCCGCGTCGCAATCGTCACCGGCGCCGGCAACGGCCTTGGCCGCGCGCATGCGCTGGCTCTGGCGCAGCGCGGCGCGCGCGTGGTGGTCAACGACCTTGGCGGCGCGCGTGACGGCACCGGTGCGTCCGACGCGGCGGCGCAGGTGGTGGACGAGATCCGCGCCGCGGGCGGCATCGCGCTGGCGGACGCGGGCGACGTCACCGATCCCGCCCAGATGGCGGCGATGGCGCAGCGCGCGCTGGCCGAATGGGGCCGGATCGACGTGCTGATCAACAACGCCGGCATCCTGCGCGATCGCACCTTCGCCAAGATGGACCCGGCCGACTTCGAGCTGGTGGTGCGCGTCCACCTGCTCGGCGCCGCCTATGCCAGCAAGGCGGTGTGGGAGGCGATGCGCAGCGCCGGCTATGGCCGCATCGTGATGACCACGTCCGCCTCCGGCCTCGGCGGCAACTTCGGGCAGGCGAACTATGCCGCGGCCAAGGCCGGGCTGCTCGGCCTTGCCCGCACGCTGCAGCTCGAAGGCGCGAAATACGGTATCCGCGTCAACAGCCTGGCCCCCGCCGCCGCCACGCGGATGACCGAGGACATCTTTCCCGAGGCGAGCTTCGCCGCGTTCGACCTCGAAAGCGTTGCCGCCGCCGCGCTGTTCCTCGCCAGCGAGGACGCGCCCGCGGGTGCGATCCTGGCGGCGGCCGGCGGCGTCTACCAGCACGGCTGGGTGACGATGAACGACGGCATCCGCCTCCCCCCCGACCAGCGCACCCCCGAAGGCATCGCCGCCGCCTGGCCCCGCATCGCCGACCGCACCGGCGACAGCGTGGTCGGCAACGGCATGGACCAGGCGCAGCACGTCATCCGGGCGATGCAGGGGGACGGGTGAGCGCGGAGGCGATCAGTATAGCGAAGCGTTGCTCTTCTCGGTCAGATCATCGAACAACGCGCGCACGTCTGGCTTCTGCAGTGCCTCGGCATAGATCTTGCCGAACGATATCCGGGTGGGATCGTCCCATGTCTCCGGGTTCCATAAGCCCGCCCTGCGTGAAGACCGGACACAGTGGAACGCCGCGCGATCTATGCTGACCCGTATCGCCAGGGTCGCGGGCTGACCGTCTGCCGCCATCCGCATGCAGAGCTCGGGATCGTCATCCAGGCTCGCCCGGCCGGAGATGCGCAAGACCTCATCGGTCGCCGGGCGGATCAGCATCAGACCCACACGCGCATTGGCGACAATGTTGCCCAGACCCAGCGCGAACTGATTGCCCTTTCGCTCGGGGATCGCGATCGTCTTTCGATCGATGATCTGCACGAATCCCGGCTGGTCGCCTTTCGGACTGACCTCGATCCCCCAGCTGCCCATCGTCGCGATGACCAGGAACGGGCACCGCGTGATGAAGTCGATGCCCTGATCGCATAGTTCATCCCGAATCTTCGCGAACGCGGTCGCGCTGGGCTCCGGAATGATCTCTCGCAGTCGATGCATGGTCGTTACGGTTGCCATGGCTCTCTCCCTCTTGCTCGATCATCGTATTGCAGGCCGACCCTGCGCACTCATGCCGCTACGACCCCGGATCGGCACCACGATCGTCAGCCATCAAAGGCTCGCCTGATCACCGAGGCGTCGGGGTTACCCCCGGCACGTTACCATCCTTGAACTCGACCCGCACCGCGATGAACGGTGTCGTGCCGCGGTTCTTCACGGCATGCAGCCCTTCCGGCTCGCCCCGGACCGTCTGCGACACCGCGAGCGCCGGCGCGTCGACGCGCTCGGTCTCCACCGGGCGGCCATCGACCAGCTTGTAGGCGATGTAGGTGATCGGCTGGGGCTGCTGGAAATACATCACGCTGGGCCAGCGGTGGTCGTGGATCGGCTCGGTCGCCCCGGGCGCGACCTCGACATGCAGGACGCGGATGTGTTCGTCCTCCATCAGGACGTGGTGACTGGCCGGGGCCGCGGCGACTGCGTCGTAACGCGCGGGCAGAGCCTGGATCGCCATCAGCATGAGCCAAATCATCGCGCTCTCCCTTGCGGTGAGACTGACATGCATGAGGTGGTTTTACAATCGGGTGCTCTTGGGGTCGGGCGGGGCGCCCGATCGACCGCCCCCTCCGTCAGCGCTCCGCGCTGCCACCTCCCCGTAGACGGGGAGGATTTTTAGCCTTCCACCACCTTCATCAAGCGGCGTTCCAGCACGGACAGAACGCCGGGCAGCTCGTGGCCGCGTTTCAGCACCTGTCCCGCCTCACCGAACAGCGTCCACATGCCCTGCTTGCCGCGCAGCGCCGGGCACTTCTCGATCCGCGCCTGCGGGCGTTCGGCGGCGCGGCGAAAGGCGCTGAAGCTGGCGGCGTCCTTGTCGAAATTCATCGCATAGTCGCGCCATAGACCCGCGGCGACCATGCGGCCGTAGACGTCGAGGATGCGTTGCAGTTCCGGCCGGTCGAACCCGACCTGCGAGGGCCTGCGGCCGGGAAACGGCACGACGGTGCGGTCCGCCTCGCCCGGTCCGCCAACCCTGCCGCCGGCGTCAGTCATGAAAGGTCAGCCCAGCTTCCGGTCACGCAGCGGCGTGAAGCCGCCGCCGTCACGCTCCGCCATCAGCTCGGCGACCTGCCCGCGCAGGGTCGCTAGTTCCCGCTCGAGCTGTTCGACGCGCGCGAGGCCGGTCGGTTCGCAGGGCTCCTGGCACGGCGTGCCGTAGGGCATGAAGTCCTTGGCCCAGGTTTCCGCCTTGACCAGCGTCGAGCGCGCCTTGACGCCGACCATCGTCGCGCCTTCGGGCACGTCCTCGGTCACCACCGCATTGGCGCCGACGCGGGCTCGGCGCCCGACGGTGATCGGACCCAGGATCTGCGCGCCCGAGCCGATGATGACGTTGTCGAGCAGCGTCGGGTGGCGCTTGCCGCCGACGCCGTTGGCGGGGTTGGTCCCGCCCAGCGTGACGCACTGATAGATCGTCACGTTGTCACCGATCGTCGCGGTCTCGCCGATCACGGTGAAGCCGTGGTCGATGAACAGGTGGCGGCCGATCGTGGCGCCCGGGTGGATGTCGATCCCGGTGTAGAACCGAGCCAGGTGGTTGACCGCGCGGGCGAGGAAGAACAGCCGCGCGGTGAACAGCCGATGGGCGATGCGGTGCATGACCACCGCCCACAGCCCCGGATAAAGCAGCACTTCCCAACGCGAACGCGGCGCAGGATCGCGCGCTACCACCGAGTCGAGATAACGGATCAGACGGCCAGACATCCGCCAGCCTTTCTCATTGTTGCGCCGCAAGATCAAGCTGGGCCCGATCCGACCCTCCGGCAAGGGTCAGATCAAACGCGGCGGGTCCGGATCGGCGCCGGCTTTCCACATGGCGAGTTGCGCGATCGCATCCCGCCAGATCGAAAGCGTCGGCGGCGCCTTGCGTTCCAGGCTGAGCCGATCGATCGCACCCACCAGCAATTCGGCGTCCATATGGCTGCGCGCGCACCGCGGCGCGAGATAGGCGATCGCCGCCTCATCGAGCACGAACCCGCGCATCTCGGCATGCAGCGCGATCAGCTCGGCCAACATCGCGTCATCGGGCGGCAGGATGGCGAGGTGCGCGGCGGCGGCGACGCGCGAGGCGAGATCGGGCAGCGCGATCCGCCAGCCGCCGCCCGAGCCATCGACCAGCAGCAGCGGCACGCGGCTTTCCTGCGCGCGGTTCCAGCGGTGGAACAGCGCCGCCTCGTCCATCCGGTGCGCGTCGTCGATCGCCTCGCCGGTGCCGCCGTCGGCGAACCAGCGCGCCAGCAGCGACTTGCCCGCGCGCGACGGGCCGGTCAGCACTGCGGTACCATAAGGCCAGCCGCGCGGGTATTGCAGCGCATCGACCACGCCCAGATTGGCCGAGCCGACGACGATCCGCGGCGTCGCCAGGCGCTCGCCTTCGAGGAACGGCAGCGCGATCTGCTGGCTGCCTGCGGAATCGCGCGTCTCCGCGCGCGCCTCAGCGACGGATGGAAAGACCGGCACCGTCGACCGTCACCTGGAACCCGCGCGCCCGCAGCGCCGTCGCCAGCGCCTCGACATCGCCGGCAAAGCTCACCCGCATCACCGACGTACCGCCGATGGCGAGGCTGCTGGTGGCGACCGCGCGCACCCCGTCCGCACCCCGCACCGCGCCGACCGCGGCATCGACTGCGGCGGCATCGGGTGTGGCGAACTGCACGGTATAGGCGGCGACCGCCGCCGCCGGCGCGCCGCTGGCAGTCGCGGNGCCGGTCTGGAAGTTGGCCCATGCGCGCTGCCAGGCGGTGCGCACCTCGAACACCTGCCGGGTGCCGCCCGATTCGAGCACCGGGATCACCAGCAGCGGCGCCGAGCGGGCGAACGCATTGCCGCTCGCCGCCGCGACGAATTCGCCCGCCTTGGCCCGATCGAAGATCACGCCCAGCGTCGCGACATAGCGCCGGGGGCCGATCTGCTCGCGCCCGACGACGATCGCCGCGGTCATCGCGTCAAGCTGCGCGTCGCTGAGCTGCGGGCCGCCGTACTTGGCCCAGGCGAGCCGCCGCGCCATCGCCCAGCCGGCAGCGCGCGCATCGGCGCCGTCCTTGCCGGTGGCGTCGACGGTGATGCCGGTTACCTCGATATCGGTAGTGCTGGCGACCGGGGCGATGCCGCGATCGCCCTCGATCTGCGCGATCAGCTGCGCCGGGCCGATGGCGACGATCGCCAACCCCAGCGCGCCGAGCACCGTGGCGCCGATGCGCAGACGCGGATCGATCCGCCGAAAGGACTGGGCCATCGTGTTCACTATGTGCGGGGCTTTCGCATGGCGGCGCGGCAAATCCAATGGCCGCCGCGCATCCTTCCGGTGGAAATCGGGCGGATAACCCGTTACCCGCGCCGGCCATGACCGATCCCCACGCGCCG